>JBCEWC010019719.1:0-11281 GCA_038996855.1 Solanum aculeatissimum
AACCCCTAAATCAAGACCCTAACTTATTTTCATCCATTCCAAGCCTCCTCCATTCACTTTGAAAATTCTAAAATCCTTTTGGCCTCCATTGAAGAAACCTTAAAGAAATTGGGGAAGACGACCTTGATTAAGTTTGACCTCACAATTCTTTTGGTGAAATTAAGGTATGTGGGATTTGATTCAAGTATCCTCTTTCATCCTTGAATACCCAAGAACCCTAACTCTTTATATTTGATTTTAAGTTTTCAATTAAGTTATGGGTTCTTCAATTATTGTTGTACTTTAGTGTTGGGAATTATGTGCTATGGGGGCTCGGGTGGTGTAAAGGATTAAATAGATAGTAAGGCCTTGCACACGTACATAATCTTGTGTGCATAGTTCTGTGCTTTTAATTTGATGACAGTTATGATATGGGTTACTCAGTTTCATCAGATGATGTGTTTTCACCTTGTCGTAAGTGGTTCAGTTAATATTATGGTGTGATCTGATGGGTCTACTACTTTTAGATAAATTTGAGCTTTTTTATACAATTATTTCACTTAGTCAGCTGATGATGCCTACTGGGTGCCTTCTTCTGGTACTCACTCCTACTTTTGCATCTTCCCATGGTGCAGGTCTAAGTACCAGTCGAGGGCACTGATTTTTTGGGATCTGAGAGTGCAAGAGACTTCTTTCAGTGAACACTGGCAGCTCTGGTCATGTACAGTAGTACTATGTGTTTTGTAGTAGCATTCTTAGGTTGTATATATTATATTATGTTTTTGGGATATGTTTATCCTTTCGTCTACTATGATTATGTATAACTGACTTCCAGGTTCTGGGTAAATTTGATTATTATGCTATTATTGTGTCATTCTGGACTTGAGTAAATTCTAGGATAGATACCCTTGGGTTGGAAATTGGCTCGCCAGTAGGTAGGACCTAGAAGGCGCCATCATGACCAGAATTGGGTCATGAAAAGTTGGTATCAAGGCCTAAGGTTCACTGGTCTCTACTCTATAGAGTCACTGTCTAGTAGAGTCATGTGGATGGGCATGAAGATGTTTGTGGCTTATCTCCAGGGGCCTGCAGAATATTTAGGAACCTTCTTGTGTTGTTGATTTTTGTTGTGCATTTCATCAAATGATCTTTAAGTTTCTACGAATCTGTCCTTATCCATTTTCACCGATATGGAATGTGGGGGTCCAGGCAGAGATCGAGGGAGGTCAAGGTAGGTCTGCACCATCAGTCCTAGATAGGGCGCAACCACCCGAGCCTGAGGAGCCACATCTAGAAACCCCAACTCCCCCAACCTCTTTTGCATACATACCAGGGGTATAGGGAGTTCTCGGGCAGGTCTTGGCAGCGCTTAGAGCCCTACAACAAGGTGTGGCGCCAGCTCTAGCTCCTCTAGTTCAGACGCCAGTGGAGCCAGTTATTCTCAAGGTCTCAGCATAATCAGAAAGAGTAGTGCAGTTCTAGGACTAGAGGCTACTCAGATACTTCTTGAGATTGGATCCGTCGAGGTTTTTAGAAAGTGCAGGGGAGATGCATAGGAGCTCTTGACTACATATATGGAGCAATTATAGGCAGTACATTGGTGGATTCCCAGGGTGTTGAGTTCACCGCTTATCAGGTTAATGGTACCACTAGACGGTGGTGGCAGACTTATCAAGATACTAGGCCGATAGATGCGGCTCTATTGACTTGGGTAAAGTTCAAAGAGGCTTTTATGACCAGATTTGTTCTTAGGAGTTTCAAAGATCATTGCCGGGATCAGTTTGTGCAAATTGAGTTGGGGGAAGATGTTTGTGTCCTAGTATGAGATCAGATTTTCGGAGCTCTCCTGGTATGATTTAACTATTTTACCTTTCGAGGAGGAGCGGATTCACTATTTTGAGTGTAGGATTAGGCCCCAACTAAGGATAGGCACACATGTACTGGTGACTTCAAGATATTCATTTCTTGACATAGTTGATCATGCTCTCTCTCCTAAGTATATTTGTTAAAGGTCCAAGAGGATAATGTCAAGCGATCTAGATTAGGAGAAGAGTTCAGTGGCTCCAAACAGTATTTAGAGTGCTGATGGATAGGCCTTTGAGGAGAGTTCAGCAAGGGCAAACCAGCCGACCATATCAGGCATCACTATAAACTTTTATGGGTGGTCATCAAGGCCCGGGTACTTCTAGTAGAAGTTGTTGGGATACCTTCAGTGAGTAGTCAGGGTTCCAGGGCTATTAGGTTGGGTCAATATGACTGTGACCACAGAGATAGGACTTTAACAGGTTGTTTTGGGTGCAGGGCACTAGACCATTGGCTCAAAGACGGTTAAGAGAAAAGGGCAGTACTTACCACCCCACAGCAAGCTAGTTCAGCTCCTACACCAGCTGGCAGGGATAGGGGTCAGGACCATGATCACTAGGATGATCAGTACAAGGACTAGCAAGGTTATCAGTAGGATACCGAAGAGCAAGCTAGGGGTGGTAGAGTCAGAGGTAGCAGTGATATTCGAGGGGGAGGCGGTAAGGGATATTTTTATGTCGTACCAGCACGAGTTAAGGCTGAGGCTTCTGATAAGGCCATCATAGGTATGATTATTGTATGCTAGCAGCCAGCTTCAACCTTATTTGACCTAAGTTTCATATTTTCTTATGTTTCTGTGTATTATGTTGCTTGCCTGGGTATGACTCCCGAGACACGTTCCTCTTTGATTTGGGTATCAACCCTAGTGGGGGATTCACTTATGGTAGATTGGGTTTGTAGAGGTTATGTGATCACTCTTCAAGGTTTTGATACTTGGGTTGACTTGATACTACTCGATATGCTAGACTTCGACCTTATTTTGGGTATGGATTGTTGGCCCCACATCGAGATGTATTAGATTCCTACACCAAGACTATCACCTTGGCGATACTGGGGGTACCTCCAGTGGTCTGACAGGATTTCATGAGTCAAGTTCTAATAGGTATTATATCATATGTATAGGCCTAGAGATTGATATCTGCAGGGAGTTCAGCTTATTTGGCCCATGTGCATGATTTGATAACTAAGACTTCTTTTGTAGAGTTTATATCGGTTGTGTATGAGTTTCTTGATGCGTTCTTAGCAGATTTGCCTGGGTTGCAGCCTGTGTGGAAGATTAATTTTTCTATAAAGGTTGAGCCAGGAACTATGCCCGTATCTATTACTCTGTACTAGATGGCTCCTACAGAGCTTAAGCAGTTTAGTTCAATACTTTAGAGTTTGCTAGATTTGGGATTCATCTGATCGAGTGTCTTTCTCTTGGGAGCCCCTGTCTTATTTGTGACAAAGAAAGACAGGACTCTCTGGATGTGTATTGACTGTTGATAGTTGAATAAGGTGACAGCAAAGAACCATTATCCTCTATCACATATTGATGATGTATTTGATTAGTTATAAGGGTCTTTAGTGTTTTCTAAGGTTGATCTGAGATCAGGGTATCATCAGTTGAGGATCCGGGTAGATGATGTACAGAAGACTACTTTCCGAACTCGCTATGGGAATTATGAGTTCCTAGTCATGCCTTCGGGTGATAGTTGATCGGTTCACTAAGTCTGCACACTTTGTTCTGGTTCGTTCTGCCTTCAGCGCTGAGTGATTAGCCCGTATTTATATTTAGGAGATAGTCCATTTGCACGAGGTACTTATATTGATCGTATCTGACCGATGGTCACAGTTTACCTCCAGCTTTTGGAGGGATTTTTAGTGAGAGTTGCGCACCCGGGTTTAGTTAAGAACGACATTTCATCTCCAGACTGATGGACAGTCTGAGGGCACAATATAGGTTCTAGAGGATATGTTACGGGCCTATGTGTTAAAGTTTAGAGGTTAGTGGGACTAGTTTCTGCCGTTAGCTGAGTTTGCCTATAATAACAACTATTATGCCAACATTCAAATGGCCCCATTTGAGGCATAATATAGCCAGCGATATCGTACTCCAGTAGGGTGGTTTGAGTCTTCGGAGCCGAGTTTGTACAATATGGATTTTTTGTAGGATGTTCGGGCTACGGTCTGATTTATACAAGATAAATTGAGGATAGCTCAGAGTCAGTACCAGAGTTATACAGACCGTAGATGCTGAATCTTGTAGTTTGAGGTTGGTGATCATGTATTCTTGAGAATTTCACCCTTGAAAAAGGTCATGCAATTTGGGAGATAGGGTAAGTTGAGTCCCTGGTATATTGGGCCCTTTGAGATCTTGAGACGAGTTGGACCTGTTGCTTATGTATTAGCCCTGCCTTCTGCTTATTCTACTATCCATCTCATATTCCATGTATCGATGTTGCACCGGTATATTCCAGATAGGTCTTATGTGCTGCAGTATGATACAGTTGAGTTCGATGCTCGTCTAACATTTGTTGAGGAGCCGATTGCTATATAGCTAGGAATACCATATAGTTGCATTCAAGGGTCATACATATAGTTAAGGTGCAGTGGAAACACCGTTTGGTCGAGGAGGCTACCTGGGAGATGGAGGCACAGATGTGGAAGTAGCACCCTGACCTATTTGAGCCATGAGGTATGCCTTTACTTTACTTTTGCGGACAAAAATGTTTTAAGTGGGGGATGTTGTAATGACCCTACAGGTCAATTCTGTGTTTTTATATTATTTATGTTGTTCTGAGCATCTATATTGGGATCTCATACTTATTATGACCTGTTGGAATTGTTGGAATGGCGATTAGGTATTTTGGTTGAGAGTTGTGCAAGTTTACAGGTTGGAAAGAAGTCAAAATTGCTAAAATGAGTTTTCTTACAAAATCTTGGTAAATGGCCTCAAACTGTGATTATGATGGTTCCGTTAGTTTTGGAATGGCCGATTTATGCTAGGAGGGTGGTTGGTTCGATAATGGAGGGTTATGGTGTGATTTTGAGCCAAAAATTGCAAAATGGGTTCAATCATAAGCTAAAAAGTGTATTTCTATAAAATCCCAGCTTAACGCACTTAGAATCAAAAACTAATAGTGTGGCTAGCTCTGGAATTTCGAAAATAGTCTAAAATGATCCTCCATCAGACGGAGCCATTCGGTTGCATTATTAACCCCCTCAGTTCTTTTAGCTTAATTTAGCTAGAAAGAAGTGAGGTGCTCATTTTATCATATAAGGCTTCGTTGGGAAATCTGATTGCAGTGTTAGATCTAGAACGTTGAAATTAGTGTGGTTACACTATTCATATACAAAAAACGTTCATTTACGGAAAATAGACATTAGGATCCTTAGGAATGGCCCGGTGAAGTTTAGACTTGAGCTGGTACAGCACCAGCAGCTTTTTCACTCAGTGTTTGCGGAGGCCACTGCCGCGTTCATGAAAGCCAGCCATGGCATAGCTCCGCATTCCCATAGAAGGGTCAATGACCCATGCCTCCGCCTTCGTGGAGCTCCATCCTCAACATTGCACCAGCTATAAAAAGCTCCTTTCAAGTCCAATTTTGGTGATCCAAAGGTCCCCGTGATTCTGAATTTCACAAGGAACGTCATGGTGAAGTTAGTTTCGGGATTCGACGTATATTTTGAGGTAATTGCTAATTTTTATATGTTGTTTCTCTCAATTTTGGTGAAAACTTTGAGTGTTGATTTTATAACCGAATCTTGTCAGATTTGATTGATATTTGAGACTAAATTGTTCTATGTTCCGAGAGGAATACGATGGTTAGCACGGTGTTAGCTATAGTTTTCTGATTTTTGAGATTGTAGACCGAGAAAGTTTTGAAACGAATGTTGTCCTGGTAAAGTTTTCAACTTTGTTTTTGGGTTTTTTCTCGATCTTCTAGGGCCCGTATTAGGCTGAATTATTGGAAGTAGGCTTGGGATATTGTAGGGGTCATGTTAGAATATTTTTTCAGGATTTTAGGCATGGGGCACATTTTTCCATTTTAGACCCTTTATGCCTAATTTTGCCTGTTTTTGGAGATAATACAGCCAAATTAATCGTGTTGATTTTGTAAACTATATTTTAATAGTTGAGCATCTTTGGGAAACTATAAGGAAGGGGAAAGCACGACTGGGTTGATGCAGTGTTAAGGCGACATTTTCCAAGTAGTCTAAGTTTTCTCTAAACCTTAGATTGAGTGGAGTTACATGCATGCTGAGCTTTGTATGTGAGATGCTAGTAGTGTTCGACGTGCATAGTATTGTGGTTGTGGGATTGTAATCTGTGTTGTTGGCATTAATGCTATAATTCTAATGTATGTATGTATATATCGATATTGTTGAGTGTAGAGAGGCGTAGTAAGCATCGTATATGAGCCGATGTCATGGGCAGGTACATAATCTGAGATAATTGATGTATCTGGGTGTGTGTTGCATGATATTGATGCGATATGATTACTATGAGACCACTTGCTAACTTTTTGCCACATTTTTACTTGATTATTGGCATACAATGCTTCTGTTGGGCCTATCTTTCGAGAGCACTTATGATATCCCTGCTATTAACGCACTTTTATTTCATTACTTGGGGTGGTCTATATTATAGCATGGTTTCCTACTAGACATGATTCTATTTCGATTATTGAGGTCTACGCTCTGTTATGCTGATGTTAGCTGATACTCTGAGTTCTTGGCATACCCTGAGACTAAGTTATTTATTGTGACTTGGGAGAGATGATATGATAGGAGGATCCAGATCTAATTAAACTAGCGAGATGGAAATTTTTTTATGCTACGCTCCGCTACCTAGATAATGCACCTACAGTTCAAGTCTGTGATGGCCACGTCTGAGTGTTTGAGACCTAAAGTGACACTCCTTGCAGCGCCATTCTCCGATGGTCACGTCTAAGTGTCTGAGATCGGGGTGCCAATTCTAAAGGGGTCCGAACATTTGCCATTATGTTTGGTCGTGGACCTCGTGATTGATATTCTAATGGTTTGGGCCCCGTGATTGATGTTCTGTGTCACGAGGCCTAGTGATTGATACTCTGATATTGATACACTACTGATTATGCTACGGGAATTCTTTCTCCCGCGGGGGATACGTCCCACCATTATGTTTATGGTCAAAGCAGTTGGCCCTGGCTAACTGCTCGACTAGAGGCAAGATCTGAAGACCCAGAATTTAGAGTCCCTGGGTAATATTAGGGGTTCAAGTACCCATTGGCACCATTTTTGGATGGGTCGAGGACCCAATTACTATTATGATGTTTGGGGATAAGGGTCTGATGGATTACCCATGGATCTACACACCTATTCACCCCTTAATTGTGTGTGGGTTTACCTTCTAGGCTTATGGGGGTCTAGAGGGCGTTCACGCTTATACACTAGGGCCTTACACCCACATACAACTTACCCTTTCTTTATGAAAGGGAGAGTTGTGCTTTGTGATGGTTTTGTGGGGCTTTAGTGATTATCTCTCTCTATATTGTGCATGGGTGTACCTCCTAGGCTTATAGGGGCCCTGGTGGCGTACATGCATAGATAGTAGTGCCTTGCACCCGTGTACAATCCTGTGCTTCTGGTTCAGTGATAGTTATGATATGAATTCACTCAGTTTCGTCAGATGGTGTGTTTTCGCCTTGCCGTGAGTTGTTCAGTTAATATTATTGGGTGATCTAATGGGTCTACTACTTTTAGATATATTTGAGCTTCCTTATGTATTTATTTCACTCAGTCAGCTGATAATGCCTATTGGGTGCCTTATTCTGGTACTCACCCCTACTTTTGCATCTTCCCATGGTACAGGTCTAGGTACCAGTCGAAGGGGCTGATTTTTGGGAATCTGGGAGCGCAGGAGACTTCTTTCGATGAGCACCAACAACTCTAGTTTTGTCACAATTTCCTTCTCTTGATGTTTAACTTTTATTGTCAGACTCTAGTCATGTATAGTAGTACTAGGTATTTTGTAGGAGCACTCTCGGATTTTATATATTATATTATGTTTTTGGGCTATGTGTATCCTTTCGGTTATTGTGATTATGTACAACTTACTTCCAGGTTCTGGGTAGATGTTGTTATTATGCTATTATTGTGTCATTTTGGACTTGACTAGGTGCTAGGATAGATACCCTTGGGTTGGGAATTGGTTTGCCTGTAGGTGGGACCTAGCAGGCGCCATCATGACCTGAACCATATCATGACATCAGTAATATCATTTGGTACAATAGGATAATTGAGAAGAAAGTCCTTGAACAACTAATATTGTCATTAATAATCTCTAGTGCATGCAAATTAATATTTTTTTTGGTGTCTGAAAGTGGTCTAAATTTCTTCCAACATTTATCACTTCTGGTGTTATTGCTCTAGACTTGAGATAGCTGCTTGAGAGAACTATGATTGGAAGGCCCTTTGATCTTGTCTAAAACGACAACTTTAGACTTTAGAATAGGAGGTTGATTCATAACTACGACCTCTCATCATTCTTCTGAATGACATCAATGACCAGACCAACAACATTCATCAAGAATTGCATATAACTTTTTATACAATTTCCATGTAAGTTTTCCCACCAAAACTTATAATTGAGCAAAAAAATTCTTTATGTTGTACTCATTAGGAGGCAATATTGCTCTTGCCTTGAGTTTAATCAATACACAAATTTGCACAAGCCTTATCCATCTGCTTATGAAACTTCATGAAAATCATGGTTTAATGGACCAGGAACATGTTGAAAAAAGTCAAATTGAGGACTGAACCTATAAGGACTATAGGGATCAATAATAAAGATATATTTGTCCCTTAAAGTGAGATAGTTCGAGCGAATATTCATAAAGAAATTTCATTGAAATTCTTTTTCATTGCCCTCGTCGCGGTAGTAGTATTCATGCAGCAATTGATCAATGTTGCATCCCAAGCAATAGTTCCTCCTGTATGTATGTGCTTCATAGAATCCTCTTTTTCAAAATGCCTACCAACACCTTCGCCCGTAAAGGTTGGCATAGGTAGGTTGATCAATCCATTTGCTAATGGATGATGAATCTTGAAGTAATAAGCCAATAAACCATACAAATAATGAATAAGAAAACAAGTCTGGATAGCATAAAATCATGAACATTTTGAAATTGAGTTCAAACCTCTGTAAATATTGTTTAAGACTTGACTGCAAGGTTAACTCGTCGTCCACATGCTAAATGACAGGTAATTCCAAAATTTGTTGGTCGAATAAAGCCACCTTTTTTCAATAGGAAGCACGAATGTACATAACCAACAAGACAAAAAGACTACCAAATATGTTTACTCTACCCTTTAACTCTTAAATTCTAAGTTACGAAACAAGGCTTCTTTAGTAGAAGATCAATTGATATGTTCATCAACTATTCTAATTGGGTTATGTGATGCTTTGAGATTGATGAACTTCTTTTCTTTTCTTAGAGGGGTTTGTTTGTACTTTATATCTTTCTTACACTAATACTCTATCTATTTTTCCACAAAATATCCAAGTTATTATTATTTGCTACTTGTAGCTGATGAAATGTATCAAAATAAAGGCTCACAAGATTGGGGGAGAAGCCTTTTTCCCTTGTCAAGTGTGCCTGCAAGTTCTACAAATTTGGCAGGACTTCCTCATAAAGGCTTTTTTTCATGACTTGAAATTTGGGTGTGATGGCACTCACCTAACACACCAAGGTGAGTTATCCGAAACACTAAACAACTCAACAATAATGCTAAAAGTGGTAGATAAGTAGTCTAGTAAGATAAATAAGCGAAAGAAAACAATCTACAACCATCCCAAGATCTAGTGTCACATGTATAAGTGTCTAAGTATAGAATGTTCAAATGAAATATAAGTCATAATGTCTAGTCCTAAAATAGAAAAAAAACATGATAGTAGAATCTCTGAGGGCCTGCCAAAGGAACAAGCAACTACCTCTTAGTCAATCCAAAGCTTGATCCAATATAATCATAAATCTAGCAAGGTGGATTGGGCTCATAACCTAAAAAAATGTAGCAAGGGGGTAAGCACCAAACAACAGGGTACTCAACGAAATGAAACTAACCTAAGGTAAAGAAATGAAGAACACAAGTAACTCCTTAACTCCCAACTACAATCTGTCGAACTACAACCCTACACTCAGGAAAATTCCCAGCAAAATATAATATACAAATCACAGTAATATAGATATGCTCATCACTGGAATAGTATCTCTCAAATTAGTGATAAACTAAGTATACAATCTTATAAGCAATATACAACTAACATCAATTATGTAACACCCTTACTATTAATTCATGTACGCACTTTCAAAAGGGTGTTTCGTTGAGATAAAATCAACCCCTACTTCATAACTCTGTAACTCGAATTTGTGTCATTAGAGGAATCGATTTTCTTGAATCGTCGAAAAGGAAAGGGGGAGGGGTGGTCTTAGTATAATTGGTTTACTTTTTATGAAACCTTATATATTATACAAGCTATCATAATATAAGATTAAGGTTTGAAGACTAAATAAAAGGTTTGGAAAAAGGAGTTTTGGGCAGCCACAATTTCTTGGGCAGCCCTAACTTACTTTTATGTATATATACATTCCCTCTAAAGTAAGTCGGTTATAACACTTGTTTTTAACCTTATAAACTCCCTCATAATGTTATACATCAAATAAAGAACGAAATAAACTTGTCCCTTTGAGCAAAATATCAAGAAACCCCCACCTTAGGTAAGTAGCTAAATTCTGTCTTGAAACTGTGTAGGTGTGTAGTAATTGTGTGATATCTCGTTGTATATGGCTGAGTTTTTAGTGTTTAAATATGTTTTGGAAATATAATTCACATACCGAAAACTTTTATGTTTATTTTAAACTCTGAATTTGTTCATATGGCACTGACAAAGGATACGCAACACAGAGAAAGTCTCTGGCCAGTTTTCTGTTTGAGAAGCCTTCTAAGTACTACTGTTAGTATTTTAGGCATATATTGATGTGTGAGATGTAGGTTTCGATGTTTATTGGTTACTTGAAACCCCAATACATGTATATACAACTCTTATGTTTATGTTGTGATCAAATTTGGTAGTTATGGATTCAAAATAGTGGATGAAACTTAGGACAAGTTCTGTCCAGATTCTTGACTTAGCAATCCCTTGTGTGCTCCTGTTACTGTTCCGATTATAAATTCTTGTACAAAAGGTATTTTGCAGTGATTCTTGATTGTTTGCAACATATATTCATATACCTACAACTTTTATTTATACTGTAAAACTTGGTTTTTCCATTTATCAATTCAGAATCTAGTTACAATGCAAGGCAATCAAGCTTCCCAGAAAGGTGTGATTTAAAAACATGGGGCTCACTTTTGGTATCTATATTGTTAGTTTTTACCCGTTGAAAGTGATGAATATTGAATGATTGTTTGAATT
>JBCEWC010019720.1:0-11280 GCA_038996855.1 Solanum aculeatissimum
GTGTATAATTGTAATCTTAAAGCATAATCAATGTAAGTGTCAAGTAAATAAAATGGAGGAGAAAGTATAATTTTTTGGACATGTGAAATATGTTATATTTGGAGTTTGGACTAAAGTACTCTTTGATAAAAGTAAGGAACTTGCTTTGCTATTTGGATTTTACAGAAAAAAGTTCATGATATTTGAGTAGAGATTATCCTTTACGAAACAATCATTTGAAAATATCTCTGCTCTCAAGAAATTTGATATTTTGAGCCTTCACATTACTTTTTATCCCTTTTAGCAAAAAGAAAAGATGAAGCTACTTTTCCAAGTTGAAGCAATAATCAATATTGAATTCTTCAATATTAGGATCGAAATAATTAAATATGATGTGAAAGGTAGCAAAACAAATTTTGAAAGATCGTGAATAAGAAGACAAGCATGATACAAATATTTAGAGTGTTTCGGTCGATTGACCTATATCGACAAGAGGAGATAAGCATGAGGGTGCACAAAATCGAGAGGAATAATCTCACACAATTCACTCAGAATAAAAAGAGTTTCACATAAGTGTTAACATAATATATGTGTCTCGCCGTTTCTCCCCATACACAAAACTCTCAAAGCCGCAAGAATTACATTGTGGATGCAACTAAGTTAGAAGAAATGAATATCTATTTATAGAGTCATAAACCTTTTCTTACAAGAAAAATGACTCGCCAAATATGATGACTTTGTGTTTTCCTTTTCCTAAATAGAAACTCAATTATGATAAGAAATTCAGAAAAAATACCCAATATTCAGAGATAAAAATTCAATATTTACATCACCTTTTTTCAAACTTCAAATACTGAATCAACTCGAGTCCAAAGGGGACCTTAAATTCACAAACGTAAATTCTCAAGGAAACTTGGGTGTGATAACATCTTAAAAGGGAGTTTAATTAATTTCATGGTAATACTACAATTTATTTGCTCCAAGAAATCCTACGGACTATCTTTATGGGACCATTTTTTTTATTTTATGAAGGTGGGGTTGGGAGCGTTGGACCACAAATCTATCTTCTATCCAATAAAATTGTGTTTTTTTTCCTTAGCGTTTGCAATAATAAGTCATGTTTGCTTGCACGTTCCGTTATATAAGTCTATCGGATTATTTTAAAAAAATAGCAAGAATACTGGATTATAAAGAATTGGAAGTAGAAAAAGACATATAAAATGATACATATCTAGTATCACCTTTTTGAAATTATTATGAAAATTGCAAATATTTGATGATAGATACTAAGGTTACATTTAAATATAGTTGGCGGGATATTAGGTAAGTTTCTGATAAATGAAGATTATGGACATAGAAAAATTTCAAGAATGTGATATGATGCTCTCAAGAAAATGAATTTTCTTCTTGATGTATTAAACTTGTATTAAGTTATCTTAGTAATCACTAATTGACATCAAGACAGAGAAAAAGAGAAGAGAAAATGGTCTAGATTATGATTACACTCTTGTGAATCCTCCTCTGAGTTCGGGTCGACCCGTATTAATGGATCATAACTACTTATTTTTTCAGGAGGTTCGATTCTTCCTTGTTGCTTCCTCCATCGATCTTCTGTACAATACAAAATTTTACAGCTATAGTGTTAGCTGCCAGAGCACTATTCGATCAGCTACATTTTTTTGGAGCTACTCACTGCTCCTTCTAATTGTGATCCATCCTTGTTCATCCCATCTCCAGTTGGGTTCGCCTGAATTTGAATCCAATTTTCTTAATATTTGCAGAGGAGAGCTAACTGTTTGTGTTATTGTATAATTCGTCGTCTCTGAGTCCTCCACTGAATTCCATATGTCTTGATCAAGAATGCTTGTTGGCGAGCTTGTCGCTAAATCTTGATTTAAATTGGATTCTTCAAGAAAAGGATGTTTGAGGAGTTGTTTAGCCGTCCATCTTTCTTTTGCATCTCTTCTCAAGCATTTGTTTAAGAAATCCCTTGCTTGTAAAGACAGAAATTTTGGAATTTCAGGGGATTGCCCTGATAATGCGATTCTGTAAAGCAATGAAGCTGCGTTTGTCACATTAGTCCATGGCGATCGACCTGTGGCCATTTCAATAATTGTACATCCTAATCCCCAAATATCTGCAGGACACCCCTGTTCTTCCCCACGCGCCACCTCCGGTGCCATGAACATCGGCGTGCCGCCAATTGGATCCGTCAAAGCCACCGCGGGATCAACACATCTGGCACAACCAAAGTCTGCAATTTTGGCACCAGTTTTACCTAACAAAATGTTGTGCCCCTTTATGTCACAGTGGGCTATGTTCCTTGAATGTAGGTACTGTAGTCCCTGTACAATTTGCTTGGTATAATACCCGATCAGCGGCTCGTTCATCCGACCACCCTGTTTCTGAATTTCATCAGAAATTGTGCCGTCCGGCATGTACTCCATCATAAGATTAAACATGAGTTTGTCGTTCTCTTTGGTAACATCGTACCCCTTGTACGTAACTACATAAGGGGAGCTCAATTGGGACACAATTTTGTGCTCCTTTTGTAATAACTGTGACTGAGATAGCTCCACTGACTTGACAGCAAACACTTCATCGGAGAAGCGTGACTTAGCAACGGAGACAGCGGCAGAGGAGCCGTGGCCTATGGTATGGCCTCTGGTCCAGTTCATTTCAGAAGAAGAAAATTGGTAGGAAGTAATGTAAGAATTTTAGAGAGAGTTTTGTTTTTGGTTTGTTTTGAAAATGCAACATGGTTTGGGCATATATATATATAATGCCAGGGTGAATGTCCAAATAAGTTGGGTAGAGCTTAGGTGGCCTCACTTTTTCTCTTTAAAAGTTTGACGATTCCTTTTAACGGGAAATTCACAACGTGGCTAAATGTTTCTCGCCTTGAGTTGTTTTGGAGGACTACAATTGCTTGGCCAATTGGGTACCCGCCATGTGGCAAGACATTATGTCTACACAAATAAAGCTGAATTTACTTTTAATATAGTGGATAAGTAAAAGTGGACTAACGTAAATTTTACCTTGTTTTTGTATTAAGTTAAATCCTATGAAAATAGGTAGATTTAATTTTACATTATGTTTGAGGAAGAAGTAGGATGACGTAGATTGAGACCCCTTTTTTTCTTTTTCTTTTTGTGTGTGTGTGTTGGGTGTAATGATTTAAAGGTCAAGTATGAGAGTTAATTGGAAGGTGTTTGGCAAAGTACTAATCTTTTTTTTTTTCAGTGTAGCTTGAACCACCATCTGTTGAATTTCTTTGGATATTCCATTTTTTGTTAGGCATTGAATTTCGAAGTCAATGAAGTTCTACATGTTTATCCATTGAACTCTAGAAGTAGACAAGCGTAAGGTCAATCAAAATAATATCTCCAAAGATAGTTTAGTTTTTAAACACTAGGCATATTTCGAAGGGTAAAAAGAAAGTGATTAACGGCCAATTTAATTATTGAATGGAGACAATGAACATATTTGAAGAAAAAAGGGATAAAAAGTGTTGGTAATGACATGATAATTACCTTTAATGAAAATAATTAAGCATGATCACCTTCTAGAAAAACAATTTCAAAAAAAATTGCTTTCTCATCATGCTAAAGCAAGAATCATCCTAGCAGTTTAAACCAATCTCCAACAGTGACCAAAAGGATCCTATTTATACTACTATTAGTGGTTCTTAACTTCTAAATCAAGTCTCTCATGTGACAAAACTTCTTTACAAAAACTGGTGCACCAATCAAACCTCAATTTTCCACAAGATCCCATCAGATGCCGACTTTTTAACTTTTTAATGAGTACAACAAATTTGCACTTGAACTACATGCACTTTCTTCATTGCAATTGTTTTTAAAAAAAAACTCTGTTTACTTGTATAATAAGCATAGCATCTACTACACATTATAACCCCCTTTGCTTGAACAATCGATAGATTAAATGTCATGTCCAAATGGTTACGCATTAAAGAAGTTGGATACTTTAGACAGTTTCAATACCAAATTAAAGAAGTTAATTAAATTCAGTTGAATGCACGCACCAACTGCAGCTAAATTTTGCTCTACTTTAGTTCACGCATTTTCAATAAATGTGATATTAACTCAATACAGTGCAGATTTAATTAAAGGAGAAGTTAAGTGAATCTTATTAAATTAGATATAGGGTGAGAAAGAAGTTGCAACAAATTTCACCAACAAGAGAAGAATTTGATTCTTTACTACCAAACCGCTGACTTTTTTTTTTCCCAACTGATGTTCAATTTTCGTTTTCAGACCTGAATTAGTCTAGATTCACGTTAAGAAAGAAGCTTGTTACTCTTAGCTTTTTTCGAATAACACTTTTAAAACCTTAGTCAAACACAAACTATTATTCTACCATAGGTGAAACTGTTTTCCAAATAAATTAGTTGTACACAAATTGCTACCCTCTAAAGTTATTCTATTTTTCATTTTTTTGAAACACACTTTTCATAAGTAAATTTTGAAAGATTTGACCAAAAACACTATAAAACTTAGTTGGATTAGGGTGGATACAAGTTCTAGCAGCAGGCAGATATCATGAAAATAGAATTTTAAATCTAATTGCTAGTAGTATTTAGTTTATTAATCAAACTCCCATATCCTTGCCATGCCACCAGCTAATGATTAGAAGATGTTGTTCCAGATAAACTGTATTTATCTATTTAAGCACTTACATTTGAATTAGTTAACTATTTTCTTAATGAGTTAGGAAAGTTGGATGAAGGCTAATTGACCATTCCTAGAGTGACAAGTGTATCATGGTCCATGGATATTTATGAAATTAACAGTTCATTTTGGATGGAACATATTGTTTTATGGCACATGGTATCTCTGTTAAAGCAAAAGCAGGTAAGAAAGGGTCACATTAATTGTTGCTCCACATGAATTAATCCCTCTCTTATGGTTCATGGACAGACAGGAGTTTGGTTAGCCTGCAACCAATCGTTAATCGAGCAATGGCGGATCAAAGATTTTTATTGACGGAGTTTAAAAAGTTCAAAGAATTAAAATGTAGTGACTAGGAATTAAATTTGAAAGCTTGAAAGTGAATTTTGAACCTCCTAAACTAGTGAGTTGATCTCTAATCTTGTGTTTAAAAAACTCAATATATATATATATACTCGGATGAACTCCCTAATTCACTCCTAGATTCTACGGGGACAAGTGGTGCTATTTTTAAGTTGTTTAATTGATAGCTTTCATCCGTCTCAATTTATGTGACATTTTTGACTTGATATAAAATTTAAGAAAGAAGAAAGAGTTTTGAAATTTGTTCTCCAAGATAAATCATAGACACTTATGTGCCTATAAATTTCATTAGGGATAAAAATACATTTTTAAAATGACGTTGTTTTTATTTGTAAAAATGTGACATTCTTTTTAAAACAAATATAAAAGAAAAATGCACATAAATCGAAATAAAAGAAGCAATTACTACCGTTAATTTACTCCATCTCATCCATTTTAGTTGTCATACTTAATAAAAATAATAATCATTTTAGAAAATCAAAATATAATTAATTATTTATTTACATCTTTACCATTACTCAATAAATCTAAAAACAAAAGAAATATTAAATTAAAATCAAGAAAAATAAGAATAATTTAACCAAAAATCTTTTTTTTAATTGTTTTTTTAAGAAATAATAAAAAAAGAACAAAAAAAAATAAAAAAATTCAGGCAAGTGTTTTTTTATTGGTTGGATATTTTGCTTTTTGGAATTAATGATCCTCTGAATGTATTTATTAAGTGAACAAACTAAATTTGCGTCACAGGGACAGCCAGACATTTAGTTGGGCATGTATTCACGTTTCTACTTGCACTTAATTCCCAATTACTATATTTTTTCCCTTAAGCGTCACATCTCCAAATTAGCATTCCTCCACCCTTCATATTTACTTATTTATATTTGATTTTGATTTGAAATACTTATTAAGAAGTAATAGTCGAATACGATCTTTATTTGAAGACAAAACAATCACAAATTTTATTCCAATTGTGGATAGTTTGTGTGTGGTATAAATGACCTTTTGTAGAAGAAAACATTTATTAAGTGGACTAATTAAATTTGCTACTCTTTTAGTCTATCTTTATTTATTCATTATATTACTTTAGAACGTTTAAAATTAATTGTCTAGATTATAAAATTAATAAATATTTTTTTAATGTTTAGATAATTCATATTTAATATGAATGATTTGATAAAATTATCTTATTCACCTTTTAATTTATGTGTCAAGTTAAAAATAAATATCTATTATTTAACAGAGATGCTGCATAACTTTGCATTATAAACACAGCTAGACATTTAGTTGGGCATGTACCCACGTTTTGTAGTTGCGCTTCCCAACATATTTTTTTTTTTTTTACGTAATAAGTTAATCGAATATCGGCACAAAATAAATTGATTAGGTCTCTTCACATTATTTGGTAAGGAATATATTTAGCCATTCATTTTTTAAAAAAAGAAAAATCAACTCAGAAAGGTTTAAAAGCCCATTCCTCTTGTAATATTAATAATAATATGTAACGTGGTCTTGGCTTTAGCTTACCCTATGTGTGGTTGACAATTCAGTGGCTATGGCTCTAAGTCTCTAGCATTACTGTTATTTGGCAAATAAAATAGACACAAATACCAAATTATATTTTAAGTGGGCAAAGAGCATTACGTGTGCTAAATTGGGTGTGGTAGATTGGATTGGGTTATCCTTTACGAAACAATCATTTCAAAATATATCAATTCTCAACAAATTGATGATTTGAGTCCCACATTATATACTATATTTCTTATCCGGATAATAAGTTATTTTCTTTCTATATGTCCAACAATATTTGTTCATTTTATAAAATCAAGTGATAATTTTATATTTAATTTTTAATTTATCATTATCATTAATAATGGTCATGTTTATTTATATTTTTCAAAAAATTATAATTATTATATTCAAACGGTGATTTGATAAAATTACTCTTATCAGTTGTTGCTTCATACCTATCAAGTCAATTATGGACAACTAGTGTTGAACGATGAGAGTAATAAGTAAATATGTATGGGATCCTATCAATTAATAAGAGTAAATAGTAAACCTACTACGGGTGTGTCTGGTATGGAAGAAAATATTTTTTCAATTTTGTCATGTTAAATTGGCTTAAATATTTTAGAAAATATTTTTCAAATCAACTCATTTTTCTCAAATTGAAGGAAAATGACCTCCTTCCAAAAACTATGTAAACATTTTCCAAAACTCTCCTCCAATCTCAAATTAAGTTTTTGTTTACCCCATCCCTGTCACGACCCCCCTCAGTCTCTCACCCCCAAAAAAATTAATTTCTTTTAAAAGAAAATAAAATTGAAAGTTTATTTTTGACAAATATTTTAAATTTTGAATTTTTTTTGACCCCATCCCTACGCCGGCATACCTAACCATCCCCTCTCCTTCACCCCCCCAAGGAAAAGATTTTAAAGAGAGAAGTACTAAAAACACCCGTGAATTTGACACGAATTATTAGTTTTGTCACTAAACTATTGATAGACTTAAAAACACCCCTCAACTTGGTGAACTAAGTTTAAGTACACGCTTGAACTTGACACAAATGATTAGTTTCAACCCTAAACTAATGATAGGCTTAAAAACACCCCTCAACTTGGTAAACTAAGCTTAGATACACCCTCCCATACCACATGGCATAACAAGCGTGTGAAAGGTTTAAAAAAATCACATTAGCCTTAATTTCCCTTTTTTTTAAAAGAAAATCTCTTCAATTTTTAATTACCAACTATTAGAATATTTTTCTTCTTCCCATTTAAACTTTCCTCCATTAATGGTGACCTCAAAGCAAGATCCTTTTTTTTTCATTCTCATTTTTAATTGTTTGATTCTCTTTCTTTTCCTATTCTGTTTATGATTATTTTTTGTCAATGTGGACTTTCGATAATGTTAAAAAATTCATGATCGGATGACAATCTCGTAAGATTTTAGGAATGTAAAAATATGCCAGCAAATGAAGCTCTACAAAATTTCAAATCAAAATTTAATAAGTTACAGAAACATTAGGTATTGGGGTCGTGTCCTGAATTGAGGTTAATTTTCATATTAGAAATCATTTTCCTAAAAATATTTTCTACTCTCTAAGAAAAAGTAAACAATATTTTCTAAAAAAATATATTTTCATTCACTAATCAAACAATAAAAAATATTTTTCAAAAAATATTTTTCACTTATGAAAAAATAAATTTGAAACCAATTTATTTTCTTGAAAAACATCTTCCTTCGTACCAAACACACCCTATATATTCATAACTTGTCTATAATTTATTTACCTCAAGAAATCTTATAAACAATCTTCATGGGACCATTTTTTTTTTTTAAATGAAGGTGTGGGGTTGGGGAACGTTGGACCACCAAATCTATGTGTATCCAATAAAATTGTTTTGTTTTGTGAGGTTTAAAAGATCCTTTCCTCAATTGAATGAAGCCAGGTTTCATTAACTTCTTATATGTTACAATAATGAACAGTCACTTCCTTTCACGTTCCGTTATATTGAAAAAGAGAAAAGAGGAGAATTGTCTACACTTTTCTTTATATGATGTAAAAGGATTTGCAAGAGCTCCAGTTCTGTTGTGTTTTATGTTGTGTAGTTCCATATTGGATTCATAAAAAATGGGCGGTCTTCTTGGATAATCCTCTAGCTATTTTTTAGGATTGAGTTAGATCTAGTTACATTTTTTTCTATATAATATAACAACACTCTGCTGTGCAGTACAAAATCTACTAGAGTGTTGGCTGTTCCACTAGCTACTCATTGACTACTGCTTCTTCTAACTGTGATCCATCTCTCATCATCATTCCATCTCCATTTTAATTCTCCTGAATTCAAACCCAATTCTCTTACCCTTTGCAGAGGAGACTTAACTGTTTGTAACATTGTAGAATCCATGGTTTCTGATTCCTCCACTGAATTCCAAATGTCTTGATCAAGAATGCTTGTCGGCGAGCTTGTGACAAAATCTTGATTTGAATTGGATTCTTCAAGAAATGGATGTTCGAGGAGTTGTTTAGCCGTCCATCTTTCTTTTGGATCTCTTGCCAAGCATTTGCTTAAGAAATCCTTTGCTTGTAAAGACAGCAACTTTGGAATTTCAGGGGATTTCCCTGAATAGGCAATTCTGTAAAGCAATGAAGCTGCGTTTGACACATTAGTCCATGGCGATCGACCCGTGGCCATTTCAATAATTGTGCATGCCAATCCCCAAATATCTGCAGGACACCCCTGTTCTTCTCCACGCGCCACCTCAGGTGCCATGAACATCGGTGTGCCTCCAATTGGATCGGTCGAAGCCACCGCGGGATCAACCCACCTGGAGCAACCAAAGTCTGCAATTTTGGCACCAGTTTTACCTAACAAAATGTTGTGCCCCTTTATGTCACAGTGGGCTATGCCCTTTGTGTGTAAGTATTCGAGTCCCTGTACAATTTGCTTCGTATAATACCTAATCAAGGGCTCGTTCATCCGACCACCCTGTTTCCCAATTTCATGGAAAATTATGCCGTCCGGCATGTACTCCATCATAAGATTAAACATGAGCTTATTGTTCTCTTTGGTAACATCGTAGCCCTTGCAGCTAACAATATAAGGGGAGCTCAATTGAGACAGAATTTTGTGCTCCTTCTGTAATAACTGCGACTGGGATAGCTCCACTGACTTGACAGCAAAAACTTCATCGGAGAAACGTGACTTAGCGATGGAGACGGTGGCTGTGGATCCTTGGCCTATGGCATGGCCTCTGGTCCAATCCATTTATAAGCAAGAAGGAAGAATTAGAAGAACAAAATTGGTCAGAATTAAGAGTAAGAATTTAGGAAAAGTGTTGTGCTTTTGGTTTGTTAGAAGTTGCAACAGAAGATAGGTATATATATATAATATGGTTTCCAAATTAGTTGGTGGAGCATAGTTGGCCTCACTTTTTCTCTTTAAATTTTTGTTACAATGTGGCAAAATGCTTGTGGCTATACGGCAGTTTGAGTAGGCTGGAGAAGTGGCATGACTTGGCTAACTGCCTTGTTGCCATGTGGCAAGCTATGGTCAACTTAATTGTTTAGTTTATCTACTAGAAAAGAAGTTGGATAGGGGTAGACTGTATTGGATAGGGATCCTTTGATCGGTATGGGTTATAATAGCTTTCCAAAGATTAAATTTGGGAATTTTGTTGTTTTCTTACGTATCTTAGAGTTAACAAAATGGACGCTATTGATTTCTTTGGATATTCCCTTTTTTGATGGACAATGAATACAAATGGACCTTATCCACTAAAATTTACCATATAATTTAAACATCTTGGAAGGGACAAGTATAAGGTCAATCAAAATTAAAATATCTCAGAGATAGTTTAGTCTATCGATAAGAGATAGATATCAATTCATTTATTATGTTATTGTTGTGACTTATAAAAATGAGCTCATTATTTTAGAAGGCATGATGAACTTCTTGAAAATTAGCTTTGTCATCATGTTAAAAGAAAGAATGATACTTGGAATCCTTGCGGTTTAAACAATTCACACACAATATCCAACAGTGGCCTATTACTGGAAGTGGTTCTTAACTTGTAAATCAAGTCTATGATAAGTCTCCAATGTGGCAAAGTAATTTTTATTTTTTTATATTTAATAGAAAAAAAAAAGCACCAATTAAACCTCACTTTTTTAACTTGATGCACTTTCTTTTTTTAAGTTTAGTTCCGTTTACTTTAATAAGAAGCATAGCATCTACACAAAATAATAAAATAACCCCTTTGCTGAACGATTTACAAATGAAATGTCTTGTCCAAATGGTTACGCATTAAAGATGTTGAGTGATTCAGACCAAATTAAGTATGTATTAAATTCTTTTTACGAGTAATTATCAAAGAAGTAAGCTAATTTCAGTTGAATGCACGCACCAACTGCTGCTACATTCAAATTCCTTCATTATTTCATATTGTTTAGAGCCGTCGATATAGGCTATTGCCCGTTGGGCTGAGCTGGTGTAATCCGTGATTTAACATGATTGAACTATGATTTTTAGAGTCCATTTAAAAAATGGATTTTTTAGCTCGACCCGAATAAATCTGTTGATTTGTTGGGTTTTTGTCATATAGGTTGGGCCGGCCCGTGGGTCGAATTAAAAAATAATTAAAAATAAAATATAGTATTAAAAATAGGGCAAATTATAGAAATCTCATACTTTACATGCATAATCTCAATATATACCAACTTTTTTTGAAATTACTAAAAATC
>JBCEWC010019721.1:0-11280 GCA_038996855.1 Solanum aculeatissimum
GAGTTGAAGAAATTGAAAGATCAATTGAAAGATTTGTTAGAAAAGGGGTATATTAGACCAAGCATTTCACCTTGGGGTGCTCCGGTGTTGTTTGTGAGGAAGAAGAATGGGTCTCTTCGAATATGTATTTGTTATAGGCAATTGAACAAGGTGACCATTAAGAAAAGGTACCCGTTTCCTAGGATTGATTATTTGTTTGACCAACTTCAAGGAGCTACTCATTTCTCAAAGATAGATCTTCGTTCGGGTTATCACCAATTGAAAGTGAGGGAGTGTGACTTTCCAAAAATGGCCTTCCGGACTCGTTATGGGCATTTTGAATTTGTAGTGATGTCATTTGGGTTGACAAATGCCCCGACGGTGTTTATGGATCTTATGAATCGATTGTTCAAGTCGTTCCTTGATAATTTTGTGGTGGTCTTTATTGATGATATTTTGATCTACACCTGTAGTGAACAAGAGCATATGGGCCATTTGAGGTTGGCTCCTCAAACCTTTAAAGAAAAGAAATTGTATGCCAAATTTAGCAAGTGTGAGTTTTGGTTGGCAGAAGTTGCCTTTCTTGGTCATGTGGTATTCGGTGATGGCATCAAGGTTGATTCTAAGAAAACCAAAGCGGTGAGGGATCGGCCTAGACTATTGACTCCTTCGGATATTATCAGCTTCCTTGGTTTTGCCGGTTATTATAGAAAGTTTGTTGAAGGGTTTTCTTCTATAGCATATCCATTGACCAAATTGACTCAAAAGAAAGCCAAGTTTGTGTGGACAAATGAATGTGAGAAAAGTTTCCAAACCTTGAAGGATCGACTTACATCAGCTCCGATTTTGACTTTGCCAAATAGGTTAGATGGGTTTGTGATTTATTACGATACATCACGTGTTGGTTTGGGTTGTGTACTTATACAACATAGTAAGGTGATAACTTATGCTTCCCGACAATTGAAGGTGGATGAACAAAATTATCCAACCTTTGATCTTGAGTTAGCGGCGGTAGTGTTTGATTTGAAAATTTGGCGACACTATTTGTATGGGGTGCATGTGGATATCTTCACCGATCACAAGAGCTTACAATATGAGTTCACCAAAGAGACCTTAATTTGAGGCAAAGGATATGGTCGGAACTTCTTAAAGATTATAATATGAGTGTCCTTTATCATCCCGGTAATGCGAATGTGGTGGTGGATGCTCTTAGTAGAATCTCAATGGGTAGTGTGACTTATGTGGACGAGGGAAAGAAATAAATGGCAAAGGATATGCACCGTTTGGCTAGGTTGAGTGTGAGGTTGGCCGAATACGATCATGGTGGAATTCTTGTGCAAGGTGGATCCAAGTCCTCCTTAGTAGTTGATGTTAAGGCTAAACATGATTTAGATCCTTCCTTAGTGGAGTTGAAGAAATTAGTTGGCGATGGGAAACTTGAGGTTTTCTCCCAAGGGGGATATGGTGTGCTTGGGTACCAAAACCATTTATGTGTTTTGGATATGGATGGCTTGAGGGAAATCATCATGAAAGAGGCTAACAATTTGCAATATTCTATTCATCCGGGATCTACCAAAATGCACTGAGATTTGAGAGAGTTGTATTGGTTGCATGGTATGAAGAAAGATATAGCAAAATTCGTGTCGGAGTGTCGTAATTGCCAACAAGTGAAAGTGGAACATCAAAGGTCCGGTGGTTTGACACAAGACATCAAAATTTCTACTTGGAAGTGGGAAGATGTGAATATGGACTTTGTGGTTTGGTTACCCCATACTCGGAGACAATTTGATTCCATATGGGTTGTGGTTGATAGAATGACTAAGTCGGCTCATTTCTTAAAGGTCAAGACTACCTGTAGTGCCGAGGAGTATGTTAAGGTGTATATCCGAGAATTGGTGAGATTGCATGGTGTGCCAAGATTTATCATATCCGATCATGGTACTCAATTTACTTCTTATATTTGGAGATCTTTTCAAAGGGGACTTGGTACTAAAGTCAAGTTGAGCACCGCATTTCATCCTCAAATCGATGGATAAGCCAAGAGGACAATTCAAACCATGAAGGACATGTTGAGGGGTTGTGTGTTGGAATTTAAGGAAAATTGGGATGACCATCTACCTCTCATCGAGTTTGCTTACAACAATAGCTTCCATGCTAGCATTGGTATGGCTCATTTTGAGGATTTTTATGGTAGGAGATGTAGGTCTCTGGTTGGTTGGTTTGAATTAGGTGAGGCGGCCTTGCTAGGCCCGGACTTGGTTGTTGAGGCCATTGAAAAGGTGAAGTTGATTCGAGAAAGGTTGAAGACCGCTCAAAGTTGCCAAAAGTCCTATTTTGGATGTGAGGAAGAGGAACCTTGAATTTCATGTAAGTGATTGGGTGTATGTGAAGGTGTCCCCCATGAAGGGTATAATGTGTTTTGGAAATAAAGGCAAGTTGAGTCCAAGGTACATCGGACCTTATGAGATTGTTGAACGGGTTGACAATGTAGCATATAGGCTGGACTTACCTTTGGACACGAGTTCTATTCATCTGGTTTTCCATGTATCTATGTTGAGGAAGTTGATTGGTGACCCTAAGGCAATTACACCTTTGGAGGGTGTGATGATTGAAGAGAACTTGACCTATGAAGAGGTGTCGATTGAGATTTTTTATAAACAAGTGAAGCGGCTTTGCAATAAAGAGGTATTATAGACCATGTATCTGTGAACATTGTCGGTAATGACCTCGGCCACCAATCCATATGTCACCTTACACATCTCTTGGTCGTATCCATCACAAGTATCAATGCACAAATAATAGTAGACACAATATGCATGATGATAATTATATCATAGTGTCAATATCATAACGATTTCAATATTATCATATGTCATGACCTGAGAATATGGCCTAGGAGTGACACGGCAAATAGGAACCCGAGAGTCTCCTAACAAGCCTCGTAGCATACATTTGCACATCATCAATTTAGAAGAGCATAAATATAAATTAAACACATAGTTTTATGTGGAGGGTAAGTATGACTCATACTATGGGGATATCATAGGGATAGGGATATACATGGATTCACATAGCACATAGCATATAATACTAGGGATGAATAAGGAAGACTCAAGCTATGGGGGTATCATAGGACTTATGACTTTCCATAGCATCTCATATCACGTAATCATATAATCCATACATAGTGCTTAGTCATAATATCTCAAGGATACACATAACATAAATTGTATGAACGACTACAAGATGTTCAACAATGTCTCTAGTCTAGAAAAGGTCGGGGGCCAAAACATATCCCGAGCTCACCTCAAAGTAAAGAAATAGACATCATAATCATAATACCTAGATAGAAGTCGGGTTGACCTTGGATGATAAGACTCACCACAAGCAACTCTGACTAAATCAACTAGCCATCAATAGGTGGAAGGTGATAGTCTTTAGTCCCTAAATGGTTAGATCATGTAGACAAAAGAGTATGTGTTAGTACATTTGGATGTACTAAGTATGTGGGCATGCAAATGCATATGAACATATTAGCCTACAAATCAATGTTAGATGATAAAGCAAATATATAAGAAGTATATATAAGGAAGAATGAGATACCAATATGCCATGGAATACATGATGCATGAATTCTATAGTAAACATATCGGGGATGAGACCGTAACTGACATATAAGACCAAGCGAGCTACTACTTGGAATTCAAATGTTCATCTTATACCAGAGGAATATTTTCCAAAGGTTGACCATATTTCTCCTTACGGGCTTCCCATTTTGGAGAAGTAACCTTACCTTATGGGCCTCTCATTTTGGTAAGGATTTTCATATATATCATAATCATCCACAAAGGGACATAAACATAAACTTATGTTAGGAACATAGTTATGAGAAAGGATACTTTACATAATGATCACTTAGGTCGAGCCCCCACCCCCAATCTTATTCGGTGCTAAGTCGTCATCCCACGGGATACATATACATATACATGATTAAAATCAGAACATAAGTTTTTTCAAATCATAATCATGCTTAGGCCGAAAGACCAAATCATACTTCATGTCATACTTTCATGCATATGAGTAGCTCAATCATTCATAATCTTATTGGTATAAGCACCCATAATAGTTCAAAGAGCCATAATCATACACATTTCTGTGAACTCATTCTTGTCATAGCCATATCCTTGTCAAAATCATATCTGTAAACATAATTAGGCTTAACCCACTTCATAATCTTCATAAAATCTAATGCTCATGTATGCATATACTTTGAATGATAAGATAAATAGCATAGGCAATAGAGATTCATATTTAAATGTGCATAACAAGGTAAATTCATTCTTAAATCATAAGGAAATCCACAATTAAAGCACAATTTAAGGTACCCATGCATAGGTTCAAAGTTTAAAGGGACATGCACATGTAAACATTCATAAATTCCATGCAATTCAATATAATAGGACTTAGATCATGTTAGAATCATCAATTAAATACAACCAATAATTCATTTTAATCAAATCAACAACTATTTTAAAAACCCATATTTAAAGTAAGCTCAATTTCATAAAATCGAGTGAAAAAAATATTTGGGGCTTCAAGGTTGAAAGGAGCTATGAATAAATTTGCACATACCTTTAATGACAAAGAAAAATGGAGAAGAAATTAATTGAAGAAGAAGACCCTTTTGAATTCCCAAGTTGAATCTTCAAGCCTCACTTTAGATGAGCATTTAGGAGAGAGTATTTGAATATTCTAAGTGTAATGAATTGAATTTAATGAGAATGGAAGAGTATAGGCTAAATCAGCTGTTTAGAAGGGCTTAAGATTTCTAAAACGACCTTAGGAAATCACTAAAATTACAATTAAACCCTTTAATGAAATGAGCCTCAAAAGTTGCCAGGGATAGTTTGATATACACCACCACGGGTCGTGCAGTGGCTCACAGACCTTGTACTTGTCTGTGGACCTGCACTTCGCAAAACTCCCAGCTAAGGCTAGCTCCCACGGAAGGCTACATAGATCATGAAGCGTTAAACAGATCGTGAGGGCTTCCATATAGTTGACGCGAGTTCCGGAACGTTAACCTTATCCTTAGAACCAATACTTAGGTCGATATCTTCATGAAACACTTCACCACGACCTGTTTTGAGGACCACCAGACCACCACATAGACCCTACAAGGCTTCAAAACCCCTATAGGGTCTCCTTGAAGCATGCCTTAGCCAAAACCTCAACAAAATCCCTGCACAGACGCCCTTTACAAAACCATGTATAACATCCTCATCCAAACTCCAAATCAAGTGAAACCAAGTTCATAGGAAAGCTAACTCAAAGATATTCAATTTGATAGGTCATAGCCCATCCAGTTCTTTCTGTGATAAGAGATATCACCAGTTAGAGTTGATCCTTCCAACGGTTCTTAAAATAAACTTAACCAATGAAATTCTCTTGAACATGACTGCATAAGGGAGACTCATGGTAATCATTAACCACCCAAAATGAGCTCAAAATTAATACGCACCACATTGACAAAGTTTTCCAAAGTTCAGGTCCTTACATCATAGTATCAATATCATCAATATCTTAATATCATAAATAGTTCAATGTCATTGGTGCCTCAATATCATCACAGTCTAAATATGTATCAATCATATCTTAATATAAGTGTTATTTCAATATCAATATCAAATGATTCAAAAGATCACATATATTATTAATTCACAATTAATTTACACGTCATGATATCACCATATCAATAATTGTTAAATCCACAATCTCATGATCAAAGCCTATGATGATACAATTCTACCCCAAAGTACTCAATTCTACACACATAAGAGCATATAAGTTTTATTCATACTTAACAAAAGGTTACAAGTACACTAACCTTAGATAAAGTCTCGAATCAAGTCAAATCTATGGCTTTCTCCTTCCAATGATACTTCGAATCACCAAAATCTATTTGAATATAGCGTCACAATCACATAATGAATCTAATGGCACTAAAACAATCAATTCTGACAAAAATGGTAAAATGTTAAAAAATCTCATGTCAGAAAAAGTAGGTGAAAATTGAAAATTAATACATGAAAATGTTTCCCAAGTAATAAGGAGTTCAACGGTGAAAACTATTTTTAAAAATGGAATTAAAATGAGATAGGAATCATCAATTTAGTATTAGGAATAGAAGTATGAAAATCCCCAAATTCTCCAATTAAAATTCCCAATTTCTAACTTAAAAACACAATTTAATCAAATGGAAATTAAAGAAATAGGTTAGAAAATTGTTACCCAGTTGATTTGCCTTGAAAACCCCTAAAGAATTTCTTGAAAATGAAGCTGGAAATGTCTAAAATGGTGGAAAATTAATCAAACCTGTCATTAAAAGAAGTTCACTGTTTCAAGCACCCTTAACACTTCACGAACGCGATTGAGGACCTGCGAATCCAGAGATCATAGGAGACTGACCCTTCACAAATATGAGATCCACCTCCCCCAGCAAAGAGGTCTAGGCTTCCCTCAACTCCGCAAACGCGGACCCTTCATTTATGAACATAGACAAAAGGCGCAACCATGGAGAATAAACTAAATGGCACCAGATACAACTATAAACTAGCAAAACACAGTACAAAATATAATGAAATGGACCCTCAATATTTGTTCATAACCCCATGAACACAGAAAAAACACAGAACTCAACCTAGAACACAGAAAAAACACGGAACATGGAATTGTCAGAATTCAAATTCGGGACCTCCTTGGCCTAGAACCCAGAATGATCATTTAAACTATTTTAGGACTCAAAAATACAAAATAATATTGGAAGCTCTAAAAATTACAGCGAAGCCATTTTTAGCATAAGTTTCATCACTCGGAACCACTGGAAACTGATAAAATTTTGATTCGAGCTTTCAAACTTCGAATGTTGAATAAAGTCAAACCTATGATCCAAAATGAACTAAAAATGCAACTTTGGGTCCAAAATCTTTGTTTTAACTCCGAATCCAGTGCTTAAAGTTCTCCTAGACCAGATTCCGCATTCTAAAGCTGATGGAATTGACGGAATTAGATTCTTACACTCGAAGTTCAAAATGACCAGAAAACTTAAAATTTTGAACTTTAAGCCTTTCACAACTCATTCTTTAGCAAAACTCTAACTTTTTACAAGATTTTCAAAATATGAATTTTAGACTTAACCAAAATGACTAATGCAACTTTTAGAAATGACAAAAGGGTAATTATGTCAAAGAATGAAAAAAATGACCTTTGAGGTCATTACAGTCTTGCATTACAAAACAAATAAAGAATGTTGTATGAGTAGAAGAAATAAAGTTCCCAGAAGGCATCGTAGGATGACTTAGTAAAAATAGTAAATAATGAAGGGATGAGACAGAATATAACTCTACATGTAGCTAATAACCAGATCACAGTAAGTATGCATTTAAATATGGAGGTAACTAGAAACTAAACGACAGTGTATGGTTATATGCCAAAGTAAGACCTTATTATCTATGTATGTACACCAATCGAGCCCCTATAAGCCTAGAAGGTACACCTACAAAAAATGATAAGGTAAAGAAACGTATTCAAAAATATGATCTAGTAATGCCAAATTTGTTAGTAAACTCATGAACAAGATGATACATAGGGAATCTTAACTCCAAAAACAAAACCTAACTTAGCCGTAAACCTAGACTATGACTTGGCCTTAAACCCAAGTTGTGACCTATCCTTAAACCAAGGTTGTCATTCCGACATGGCCTTAAATCGCGAATATGGTTAGACGTGATCGATATAGTCTGACATGATCTCGAACCTCAGATATGATATAGTATGGACTCAAACCATATGGCTTCAAAAGATATGGTCTCAAACCATATAGCTTCAAACTAGGAGTATATAGGGTTTAGCTAAACCATGTCTATTGATTCCATAAATAGAATACTAGGTAACTAATTATAAGGACCCGGACTAAGCAAAAATAACAATGTTGCTTCAATGTACACTGGTTTTTACTCATTTTTGGGGGCTTATATTTATCATGAGTATCCCTCATATAGTCATGTTCAAGAGGATTACATTGGTTGAGGTTTTCATAAGAACCATTCGAAAGGTCAACTTTAACTGGTTATATCTTTTATCATAATAATAAATGAAAGGTCTATGACCTACCAAATTTAAGATCTTTGAGTTGGCTTTCCAACGCATCCAGTTTCACTTGATTCTGAGTTTGGATAGAGAAGTTATGCGCATTTTCATAAAGCTTCTGTGCAGGGCTTGTGTTTGGAATTTTGGCTAAGGCAAGGCACCAAGAGACCCCAAACGGGTCGTATGCCACTTGGTGGTCCATGTCGGGGTATCGTCTAACCTCCCACAAGTAGTGGTAAGGTGTTTCAGGAAGGTCTCATCCTAAGGAATGATTCTAAGTATAAGGTTATCGTTCCAGAGCTTGCGTCACCTAAACGGACACCCAAACAACCTGTGTGCCATGATATGGATCGTGAATCCTCCAGTGGTGCTGACCATGTTGGATCTTAGGCCAAGGATGGTGCTGCAGACTACTGCACGGGTCGTGTGACACCACATGGGTCATGTGGTGGACCATAAGGGTCTTGTGGTGAAATTTTTTCTAAGTATGGAATCATCTTCTAGGAGTTTTATCACTGAAATTTTGATCAAGTATAGCCTTATTGTAGGCCATACGGTCCGTGTGCCATCAAATAGTCCGTGAGACCTCGATACGGGACCCCTAGCAATATTTTGACTATTGTTTCATTAATGACATTCTTGTAATTTTGGCTACTCCTATGGGATGTTTGTGACTTTATTTCCTATCCTAAGACTTTTAAATGACATATACTCTCTTCCATCATTCAAATTCATTCCACATTTAGAATTTATTCAAGCTCTGTCTTAAGAACTCCTCTTAAGTGGACTAATGAAGACTTGGCTTGGGGATGAAGGAAAAGCTCTCTTCTTCAACCAATTTCTTCTCTATTCTTCTTGGTTATCTAAGGTATGTGGAAATTTATTCATGGATCCTTTCAGCCATGAAGCCCCAAAACGTTTTCTTCACTTGATTTATGGAATTCAAATTTACTTTAAATATAGGTCTTTAAAATTATTGTTGATTTAATTAAATTGAAGTATGGGTTGTACTCATTTGATGATTTTAAAGTGATTTAAGTTCAATTATGATGTATTGCATTAAGGTTTTGAAGGTCCAATTATGCATGTCCTTTTAAGCTTTAATCTACGCATGAGTAATGTTATTTAAGTTTTAATTGTTGATTTAATTGTGACTTTCATATGGATTCTTCCTATTATGAGTTCTAACCTATGAATTATAATTGTCCATGATATTTTCATCATCATTCATAGCATTTGCATACATGAGCATTCATTTCTATGAAGAATATGATGTAGGCTAAGCCCCACCTTGATTATGACTATGATTATGATTTTGCACAAATGTGGATATGACAAGCTTGTGATCACAAATATGTCTATGATTTGGCTCTTTGAGAAACTTCGAGTGTTTACACCAATATATATAAGTTTTGATGAGCTACTCCTATGAATGGATAGTAACATGAAAAATATGATTTGGCTATTTAGCTGAAGTATGACATGAATTGACACATGTTTGTATTTCAAACCTAAGTGTGCATTGATATGATTATTAAAAGTCTTATTCACCTTTGAAAAACATGTATAAGTATGTGTATTTTCATGGGATGTTGACCTAACACCGAATGAGGTTGAGGTTTCTGGTCTATCCCCAAGGGTCCTCTCCATTTCTTTTTAACTATGTACCAGTCTGGGGCCCCTTTATGGGATAATTATGATATGACATGGAAATCCTTCCAAAACGACTGGGTCGTAAGGAAGGTGGCCATCACACTAAAAATATCGGGTCATAAGGTGTGATGTGGGATACCATTGGCAAGTAGTCCACCCTCATTCTAATACGAGAGCTGACATAGGGAGTTTATATATTAGCTCGCATGGATTGTGATGTCAGTTACGGTCTCATCTTCGATATGTTAAGCATTATAGTATCCATGCATCATGGATTTCATGGCATTTTGATATATTATTCTTTCTTATATAATTCTTTCTATATGTGTGCCCTTATCACCTAACATTAAATATATTTTTAATGAGTTCATAAGAATATGCATGCCCGAATACTTAGTACATTAAAATGTACTAACTTATACTATTTTACCTTCATGATCTAACAATGTAGGGACCAAAGACTATTGTCTTCCACCTATTGACGACTATCTTGATTGACAACGAGTTGCTTATGGTGAGTCCTATCATACAAGGACAAGCGAACTTCGATCTACATACTATCATTATGATGTTTATTTCTTTACTTTGAGGGTGAGCCCAGAACGTGTCTTGGCCTCCAACCTATTCTAGACTAGAAGCATTATTAGACATCTTGTAGTCTATCGTATGGATTATGCTATGTGTATCTTTAAGATGTTATGATTACATACTATGTATGGATGATATGATTATGTGATATGAGATTTTACGGAAATTCCTATGTCCTATGTGATTCCCATAGCTTGAGTCCTCCTTACCCATCTCGTAGTTTTATGTGTTATGTGCTACATGAATCCATGTTAATCCCTAAGCCTATAATGTCCCTATCGTGTGAGTTTTACTTACCCGCTTTGTAGAACTATGTGTTTAATATATATTTATGTAGTTTAAAACCAATTATGTGGAAGGTATGTTATGAGGCTTGTTTTGGGACTTTCAGGTTCCTATTTATCGTGTCACTCCTAGGCCCCCTTCTCGGGTCATGACAAATATGGTATAAAAACACTAGGTTTATAAATGATCCTTAGAGTCCAACATGCCGCATCGAGTAGAGTCATATTCATGGGTTTGAACTGCACCATACCTATGAGTAGGAAGCTATGGTGACATTTTAGGAATTGTCTTACTTCTTTGCTTTTTATGTCGTGCTATGGACCGTGTATTAGACTTCTTAACTCTAATAATTTTGTTGGTACTTGTCACGACCCAGAATTGGGGCCTAGATGTGACATGGAGAAGGAGAACCCAAAAGTCCTCGATGAAGCCATCATAGCATCATCAGTTCGAAAGCCCAGAAAAATTAAACACATAACACATAATTCTAGGGGAAATGGGGCTTTGGACTCAAGCTATGTTGATGTCGCCGGGAATGGGATGAGCATGGATCACATAGCACATAGCAAGTATTTCTAAGGGGCAGGTAAGTAGGACTCAAGCTATGGGGGCATACCGGGTTAGGGG
>JBCEWC010019722.1:0-11280 GCA_038996855.1 Solanum aculeatissimum
GTAGAAACAAGGATGGCCAAATGAAGGTGACCCTTCAAGAATCACACCACGACTAGTGATGTGCACCACGAGTCGTGGTGTGCTCCGTGGTGAGCACACTTCACTGGCAGCTTGGGATCTTGGCCAAGGGCCCCCTCCACGAGACACACCACGGCTAGTGGTGTGCATCACAAGCCATGATGTGCTCCTTGGGGGCACCTTTGGCCAAAATCCTTCGGAAACATGATTTTATACCTTGATTCAATCTTACAAAGGTCGGGTCCTTACACACTAAAAGGAAGTTGGGTGTGAGACGAAAAAGAAAGAAAAATTATGGCAACAATGCAGATGATCATGTTAAACATAATTTGCTTCACATTTCAATTAAGGAAAAAAGCTTCATACCTTTGAGGGCCCTAGGCATGTAAGCACTTGAAATGCTAATTGTGCCGCCTCCTATCATATTATAAGTCCTCATGATGATCCAGAGCATGTACTGATGGTGTTGGGGCATTCATCAAAAGCAGATCTAGATATGTTCAATCTGAGAATGCACACATATCTGATTATTTATTAGTACAATGGTAATCTAGGAATTTGATTATCCTAAATGGAAGATAGCAATAGGTGCACAACAAAAATATTTGAATGCAGAGCCTCGTCTAAAACAAAATTTGCTTCTCAGGCAAGGTTCACACCTTGTAAACAGATAGCCCCAAGGTCGGTCATCCCCTTTGCCTAGCTACTTTAACTCCCAAGATCAACTTACAAATGACATACGGGCCTGTGAAAGATAGTATGTGAAGTCATGTGCTATAGCTACTAGATAGAGAGAACTCTTTCAGGCCAGCTAAACTATGCTATTTTATCCAGAGCCATGGAAGCTGACACTATGTTGTGGACATTACTGTCTCTTCCAGTGTGAACATTGAAAGAAGGAAGAAATTGGTATGAAGCTAGTGGAAATTAATGGAGTAGAGTGGAATCCACATGCCACTAAAAGTGAAAAAGTTTTTGGTAATGGATAATGCAATACACGTGCAAACAATAGACCAAGCTAAAAGTACCACTGACATTACTTGTTGTGCAATTCGTCTTTAGCCTTGTTGGCTTATAATAAATAATACTCCCTCCGTCCCATTTTATGTGGTACCCTTTGACTTGGGACAGCATTTAAGAAAAAAAGAAAGACTTTTGAAACTTGTGGTCTAAAATAATTTTTAGATATTTATGTGGTTGGGAATCATTTCATTAAGGGTAAAAGGGGAATTTTAAAATAAATTGTTTCCAATTAAAGTAAGGTGACATTCTTTTTGGGACGGACCAAAAAGGAAAGGGTGTCACATAAAATGGGACAGAGGGAGTAAGAAGAAGAAGATAGAGAGGCCATGGCCCATGCTTAGCAAGTAAAGAAGCACTGTTTCAGTTGCATTGGAGCCTTACCTGGCTTACAATTCTACCGCTTACGAGTTACTTATCAGGACCCGACAATTAGTATACACAAGTAGTAAATATCTCTGCATTGAAAAACTTCAAATATCAAAATGTAACTGAGGTATTAAGTGAACTAACAGTTGGAAACATACCTTTCCTTGATGCTCATCACCCTTACAATGTCCACCTAACAAAAAGACAATAGGTCAACATCAGTTTTCAATCTATAAATTTTTTCCTTCTTTACATTTAAATTTAGCATAGAAAGGAAAAACCAATAAATCCTATTCTTTGATGAAGATTCATAAGCAACATACAGCATCAGACACGAGAAGTTTGATCAGGTAACTCAACAAAGAGAGAATGGTATGACAGCTTCACTAAAATAAAACGGACCCTGCTGCAGAGGTTGGTATCTGACCACAACCCTGTGGCACTGAAATGTGGAGAGTGGGAGCAGAATAAGTCTTATTTCAAATTTGACAACTGGTGGAGCAGGACCAACATGGGCAATCTAGGAACTCTCAAGATTCAAATTCTGAGGCAGTTGGGTCAGTTTAGAGGCTATCCAAGAAAAAAGATTACTGACAGAAGAGGAATCTGCCTTGAAGGCATCTCTTCTGATGGTGTATGAAGAGCATCTCAAGATGAAGAAATAGCTTGGAGGCAAAGATCTAGAGCACTCAGGCTAAAAGAGAGGGACAGAAACACTGACTATTTTCATAAGATGGCCAACGCACACAGGAGAAGCAATCACGTCGATCAGTTTGTTTAGGACACAACAATAGTGAATCCAGAGAGGATCAAAAGGGAAAACCATTGATTTCCATGAGAAGTTGTACTCAGAGACTTTGGATAGAAGACCCATAAGATATCTGATAAACTGTCCAATCATCTCTGAAGTAGAGAAGGAAGCTTTACAAGGTAACTTTGAGGAACAGGAGGTTTTTCTTGTTTGAAGATGCCTGACATGGACAAAGCACCTGGTCCTGATGGCTTCACAATGGGGTTTTATATTAAATGTTGGCTGAAAGAGGACATCATGGGTACTTTTAGATATTTCAAGCAAATGGTGTTTTTGAGAAAAGTTTTAGTGCCACCTATGTTGCATGAATTCCAAAGAACACAGGAGCTAAGGAGTTGAGAGACTGTAGACCTATTAGCCTCATTGGTAGTATCTACAAGCTGCTACCAAAGGTACTTACAGGAAGATTGAAGAGGGTGGTAGACAAGTTGGTTGATACTCAACAAATGGTTTTCTTCAAAAACAGGTAAATAATGGATGCAATCCTGATAGCTAATGAAGTGGTGGGTTCTCAAATATCACAGGGGAAGGCACAAATACTATGTAAATTAGATATTGAGAAGGCTTATGAACATGTTAGTTGGGAATACCTTTTGAATATACTTGTATGGGATTTGGGAGGAAATGTTATAGAGGATTATCGTCTTAGTTTTTAATTCTTTTTTAAAAATTCAAGATTTTTTTGGCTCCAATAATAATTATCTTATCTATCTAAGAATTAAAAAGGCTGATGTGCATAACACTAACCTCATGCTCAACATTCTAGGCTTACCCCTCTTCTATTTGTTCTACCAAAACCTCAGAAAGATGTAGCTCTCAGGAACAGTCCCTGATACTCCAGAAACTGTCCAAAGCTGCAAGCTTTCAGATTTTGGCCTTGTTGGATTGGAGGTCCTAGAAGACATCAAACTCCAAATTATTTGGTTGTTAATATCAAGAAAATGTCTAAAAACTAATGAGAAAGAATTTCGTAGCAAAGTACCAATGGCTACATGATGGATTGTCAGAAGCTGATTGATAATGAGATAGACAGAGTCTATTAAATCACGAGATAGACAGAGTCTATTAAATCACTCTGCATCAAATAGAATGGTAAGTCAACCTTTCTATTAATAGAATTGAGGAAAATACCCTTTAAAGAACTTCATTCCAATTGTTATGACGCTCTTTTCAAGTTGGTACAAAACCTGTGACACCATTCACTAATAAAATTATTCTACACGCCTTCCATAACTTTCAAGAATCCACACTCTTTTAGCAACTCAATTTTAAACTTTGACTTAATGTTTTCTTCTATCAAACTAACTTTTCAACCAATATTCTAATGCCCTCTTCATATTTCTGAAATATTTTGCAAAATTTTAGTTTTCATGAGAGCACCCCCACCCCACCCTCGCCAGATATTATCTCAGGGTCAATAAAGCCTGACCCATTTGAACAATCACGGAAATGTCTGGCAGTCAAACAATTTGAGAGCGTTGCAAGACTTTTGAGAGTTAACGATAGGATAAACAAAAATGAGAGAGAGAATGGATTACTGCTGTTACGGATTAACTACGAAACTGAGAGGGAGAATTGATTACTGCTGTTACAGATTCATGTTGGCATTAATGTAACATACAAGTCAAATTAACATCTTAAACCATGTCTTCAGATAGAACTACGTCAGCATGTATAGCTTGTGGCCTGACAGCCCAAGATTCTTGAAAACAGAGAAAAGGTAATTCTTACAGCTACAATGAACTCCACCACAAAGAACATGATAATGTTAAAAAATGAGGTTATTACATAGAAATAAATAATTTACATCAGGGTTAATGGGTGCTTGTGCACCCGGAATGTTGTATGTGGGTACGCCCCTGGGTCTGATGAAGAGATACAATCTTATGTCCAGCCATATCAGGATTCTGACAAGGAATTTCAGGATGCACTTGATAATTTGTGACAAGGAAACTGCAAAAAAAAAAAATCTAGATAAATCTGTAAATGAGATGACTTGGGAATTTTGGAGTCGGCCGGTATTGATGATTAAATGTTGGTCTATGGATGCAAAGTTGTTAAGAGAACTGATCTGGAATAGAGATGGACGTATTTAAGATACATATATGGAGAAGAATGGGTGAAATGAATTTAAATTGTTCTATTGATAAGGGTCGAGCATAGGTTAAAAAGGGGAATAGGTCAATTATAAGAAACGGGTTAATTTTAGTTGACTTGGGGATTCCCATCTATTGGAATTGATGTAATTACTAGGGTAGTAATTACTAGTCTAGTACTTACACAACCTAGTGATTACAATTTTAAACTTTTCCTACCCTTTTTAACTCATATACTAAGTCATTTTTCCTATAGACTAAATTCTTCATTCTCTATACTCTCATTCCCAAAGATTTAAAAATTCTCTCTCTACAAACTACTCCATAGCTCCATTGAAGACCAAGTTGAATTCTTCCAATTTCTCCATCCAATTCTTAAGTTTTACTCAAGATTTTCATTCAAGATATGTGGATATGCATCTATGCATGAATTGATATTAAATAGGTAAATTATAATGTTTACATGCAATTTCTCTCAAATTTCATCTTGGGTTCATGAAATTCAATGTGGGTTCCTTTAATTATGGTCACAATTGATATTGTTCTTCTTAATTAAGCATGAATTTATTCAAATTACATGATTATACATGTTCTCAACCCAATTTCATGATTTTAAGCCAATTTCATGTGAACTCATACTTTGCCCTATTTTTTATTACAACTCATGATTATGAATTTTCACAAGACTTCAAGCAAGTTTACAATAAGGGTTGACCTAAGACTCTAATGACACTCCCCACCCACATTACACGAATAACATGAAATGAGCTATTCTATGAGCAAGTTTTATGAATTGGATTTATAGCTATTGATTGTCTTTCCACATGTTGAATTCCATGATTTATGACAAGTATGAGCTATGATTTATAGCAAGCCTTATGATTCTATGGCAAGTATGACTCATGATTAGGTAAGTATTTCGTAGGATTTTGACTTGGTACCGAGTGGACTTTGAGGTGGGGGACTCGACCCAATGGGTCCTTAGTAGCAATCTCTAGTCTCATAACTACGTCGCCACCATAGGATTATTTGCAAATATGGCCTAGCTAGTGGACCCACATATAACAAATGTTCATGACACCCACTTAGCGGGGTAGAGTCTACCTTGGCAAGTAGATTCCCCTTTCTTCGGTGTATGGGTAAACATCGGGATTCCATGTTAAAGCTCACATAGTCTAATTGTCGGTTATGGTTGTCATCCACATATGTATGGCTTCTTATGATGTATTATTGACTACTTATGACTCATGTTTTTAAATGATTCTCATTATGACTCATTTTATGCATTGGAACAATTTTCAAACTTATAATAGGATTTCTTAAAATTTATATCACCACAAGTCAACAAAACTCGATTATGATCTAAGACCAATTTCGGAATAATTTCTTGTTTGATGTTAACAAACCGTTCCTCCCATTGAGAGGAAAAGAGCAATCTGTCAATCTTGGATGTCGAGTTGTGGTTTTACCCTCTTCTCCATGTGTAAGACCCACCAAATAAAGGAAGGTCTACCAACTCCAGTTTCTCTATGCATTCAGAAAATTCTATCATGGCCCTATTTATTCTGTAACAATTTGTCCTTTCGGAGGGATATCTGATAACATCAAAGTCTCCACACACTACCCATGGCCCTTCGCATACACTTCTGATGGCTCCCAGCTCACACCATAATTCTCTCCTATCCAATCTAATGCATCCCCCCTCCCCCACCCCACTTGTGGGATTACAACTAAGTATTTTTTTTTGGTTCAACTTTAGGTAGCCAAACCAACATGGATAGGGATTTCCATCCTCGCTTTCAAGTGTAAGTTTTTTAAAATTTCATAATAACATAATTTTATGGTTGAGTTTTCTTTAATCTATTTTATACATCTTTTACAGGGTCAATGACTTCATGGCAGACCTCATTCATACCCATGATCTGACTGGTACCTTGGCGGTGTATGACTATACACTCGCCAACCTAAAAAATGATCCAGAGTTCCTTGATTTTGCCGAAGAGGTAAAATTTGTGACTAGTTCTCATTGTAATAATATTTTTCTTGATTTTTTTCTAAAGTATAGTTTTGGTATTGCAGGTGAAAGAATATCATTTTCAAGAAAATCTTGGATTCATAACAACAAGATCAAGGTAATATATCAATGCTTTTTAAAACTACTGTTTGGAACTGTTTTACTACAAACTATATAATATATTCAACTTCAAAGAAATTTGTTTTCAGCCGGAATAAATTGGTCTTAATGCTCAAAGCTATGCAGGGCATGTACGACATCAGGTAAATTGTATGTTATGTTAGATTTAGGGGTCGTTTGGTAAGGGATATAAGAATAATACTAAATGGAGTGTACTTAAATAACAAGTATAAAATATATTTCTATTTGAGTCTAAAAAATTTAGCACAAAGCCACAAACTGTATAAACAAGAAGTTACGCGCTAGATTCAGTAATCATCTAATTTATTTGCCTTCTTTTGGTTAATCAGAGGGCATAATGCCCATCAGTATTTTGAACAAGTTGATTGGAATGATTTTGATTCAGAATTTAGTATCGAGATGAGCCTAGCTGATATGGTAAGTCCTCATCTCCATCCTTTTTATGAGTTCTTATTCACTTAGTAATGAGTTTTTGTATCACAGCCAGGGATTTGGGATAAGGCATACTATGGGCGTCCATTTCACTCCGAAGTGTATTTTGCGTTGACTGATGTAAGTTTATTCTATTTTTTTAATTTTATCACAGTCAAAACTAAAGAGTGAACAAAAACAACCTAAGTGTTTTTAACCTTACAAAATCAGGTAGTTGATGCTCAACACAATTGCGAGATATACCGCTACACAGAAAGTCCAAATCAGTTGCTCGATGTTCATGATAATAGGTAAGATATACATTCAAAGCTTGATTGCAAGATCTCTTATAATATTTTTACTTGTTCTCCTAGTTTCCCCATCCCCAATCCCCTTTTGTCTCACATAATGTTCTTACAGTTTTAGCCCAAGCATTCTTGCTTTGTTTATTTTCCCCTTGTGTTCCTCTTCTTTTCTTGTTTTTTTGAAATGTTAATGATTAATGTTAGTTGGGGATATTACATAAACTACTAGTCCTTAGTCTTCTAATACTAAATTAGAGCTTACCATTCAAACGCTAATCTTTCTTCCAAAACAGTTCTCACTACTTTTTCCTCAATCAAAGGCGGAAACGGATTGTTATCTTCAAATTCGGCAGAGTGTAGTAAGAAACTTTGCCTACCATCATTTTGACATAAGTTTAAAATTTTCCTTTTTATGTTATTGTATAATACAATTTGCTATTTGTGACAGTAACCAAAAGTTTGACGACGACAACAGCAATGGACCCCTAGCAAGTGAATATTTTTCCTGGTGATGCTTGCCAAGTGATGACTCGGGATTCTTTTAGCTATTGTGTTTTTTTGATGACCACTCAGTTACTAAACTTTAGCAGGCAATTTATACTCTGTTCTGTTGTTGAGACAAACAAAATGTGTCATATACTTTTAGTAGCATCTGGACTCCCTGCCCTTCTGAAAAGACGATCTGGGCAAGTGATAGCTCTGGATTCTTTTAGCGATTGTGTGTTTTTGATGAGCACTCAGTTACTAAACTTTTTTTTTTTTGAGAATTGGTAAGTTCACCCAGTTACTAAACTTTTAGCAGGCAATTTATACTCTGTTCTGTTGTTGAGACGAACAAAATGTGTCATATGTTTTTATTAGCATCTGGACTCCCTTCCCTTCTAAAAAGAGGATGTGTACGCCCTTATTTAAGGTGCTTCTAAGCCAAAATAACTTTTAAGCAGTTTTGAAGTGTTGGATGAAGTAATAAAGTGCTTATAAGCACTTATTTTTAAGGCAAAATAACAAAAATAAGCCAAAATCCATAAGTTAGAAATCCTAACTTGTGACTTTTGGCTTATAAGTGATAAGCCAAAAGCCAATCCAAACGGGCTCTAATGCAGCAACTTCTGGTCTAATGGTGTATAAAGCTATACCCGCTGCCTATGCAGCATCCAGAGAGTTGGAGAATTTAGATACTTCATTGGTAATATCTTGTTAGTTGTCTTGGTTTCTTTCCAAGCTACGAAGTGTATGTGTGCTATGCCTTACTGTTTCATTCCCCTTAGTTTCTGGTCTCACTTCATTCCAAGCTACGAAGTGTATGTGTTCTCTGCTCTCACTTCTATCTTGTTAGTTGTCTTGGTTTCTTTCCAACCCATAAGTTAGAAATCATTGATTTCTATGAAAAGTTGTACACAGAGACTTTGGATAGAAGACCCATAAGCAACCTGATAAACTGTCCAATCATCTCTGAAGCAGAGAAGGAAACTTTACAAGGTAACTTTGAGGAACAGGAGGCTTTTTCTGTTTGAAGATGTGTGCCATGGACAAAGCACCTGGTCCTGATGGCTTCACAATGGGGTTTTATATTAAATGTTGGGAGGTGCTGAAAGAGGACAGCATGGGTGCTTTTAGATATTTCATGCAAATGGTGTTTTTGAGAAAAGTTTTAATGCCACCTATGTTGCATTAATTCCAAAGAACACAGGAGCTAAAGAGATGAGAGATTGTAGACCTATTAGCCAAATTGGTAATATCTACAAGCTGCTATCAAAGGGACTTGCAGGAAGATTGAAGCGAGTGGTAGACAAGTTGGTTGATACTCAACAAATGGCTTTCATCAAAAACAGGTAAATAATGGATGCAATCCTGATAGCTAATGAAGTGATGGGTTCTAGAATATCACGGGGGAAGGCATGAATACTATGTAAATTAGATATTGAGAAGGCTTGTGACCATGTTAATTGGGAATATCTTTTGAATATATTTACTTGTATCGGAATTGGGAGGAAATGTTATAGAGGATTATCATCTTAGTTTTTAATTCTTTTTTAAAAATTCTAGATTTTTTTTGCTCTAATAATAATTATCTTATCTAAGAATAAAAAAGGCTGATGTGCATAATACTAACCTCATGATCACTGCTCAACATGCTAGGCTTACCCCTCTTCTATTTGTTCTACCAAAACTTCAGAAAGATCTGGAACAATCCCTGATTCTCCAGATTTTGGCCTTGTTGAATTGAAGGTCCTAGAAGACATCAAACTCCAAATTATTTGGTTGTTAATATCAAGAAAATGTCTAAAAACTAATGAGAAAGGATTTCGTAGCAAAGTACCAACAGCTTCATGACGGATTGTCAAAAGCTGATTGACAATGAGATAGACAGAGTCTATTAAATCGCTCTGCATCAAAAGATGTCACCTTTTTTGTAAGCAAGAAAGCTGCAATAGTCTCTATTAGGTCCACATCTGGACTTTGCATCAAAAAAGTAATCTTTTTTGTAATGAAAAACCACAAGATTTGTCTTGAAGGCTTGTTGGTTTTCTTAAGGTAAGACAAAAAAATCATGAAAGCATCCAAAAACCTTGGTTGACCCGAAAAATGAAAAATTAGAGAGATAAATCAAAGGACCAAAGACCAATGGATTCATTCCTTGGATCTGAGAATGGTCAAAAGATGAGATAAACACAATCCAGTAGATCGACATCAAATAAAACCCTAACCTTCTCTGTAAAGACCAGATCTTCCATCAGTCTAGTGATAGCACCTGACACAGGGGAGAAGGGCGGACGATACGGTGGTGACCTGGCGGAGATGAGGCAACAGGAAACGCCGCCTTTTTTTCTTTAGTGGAAAAGGTTTATTGTTCTTTTTGGTAAATTACATAACTGTCCCTTAAACTTGTCCTAAAATATCGGATAAATATATTAATTTTGTTTCTATACCTATACTATATTAAATGCACGAAATCCTTAGAATTATTGTTTGAACATTTTGTTATTTGTTAAAAGTGTCTTTATAAGATAAAATTATCTTTTTATTATTTTTTTAATTATATTTATAATATTAACTTTTAAAATATATGAAAAAAAGTGATAAAATAAAATTTTCTAGTCATGTGAACTAAGAAATATCTTACGGTCATTAAGAAAAAATTCTAACTTATCATTAGTACTAATTAGTGATAGTATCTCTAATTCTCTCTCTATATAGGATGTTTATAAATAAATAATTTATCAAAATTAGTGAATTATTTATCTTTTATAAGTTCATAATTAAAATTTATTTTTTCTCCATAATGTTTGTTATCCAACGAGGTACACGTTTTGATCACGCGTACAGCAAGACTAGTACTAGTAAAGCAATCGAGCAACATGTTTGATTGTTTTTACACTTTGATTTTCTTATTCATATGACTAAATTTAAATTTAAAATATGATATTTTATTTATTTAATTTTTTTTGTTTTGTTCATCTAAAAATGAATGTATTTTTCTCTCTTTTTTTTTATAACTTTTAAAATTTAACTTTTCACATGACATGTTACCATAAGATCAAAAAATATTTTTGATATATTTGAATTAAATAATTAAACATATATTTAATTTAACTCACAAAATTTATAAAGTTTATTAATTTTTTTGTCAAATTAAATAGGAGCAATTAATTAAAATAGAGACAATATTTAGTATGGTTAAAAAATTAATCAGGCATGGACCCACTATTTTTTTGTTTCGATTTATGTGACACTGATAGATTTTCTATATATTCTTTAAAAAAAATTAAGTTGTTAATTATTGCGACTTATAGTATATTTTATGTTAATTTTAAATAATATATGTTACTTATTTTGTTTCAACTTATATTGAGCATACAAAATTTTGAGAGTTGTTGACATTCAATTTTTATCCTCTACAATATAAATTAATTATTGAGCTTTCTAATTTTTAACAATTTGAAATAATTAGTTTTCGAAAATGTAAAAAATATTTTTTGCAAGTTTAAATCTTTAATTTTAATTACGCTTATATATTATATATATTTCAAGTATTATGTATTTACTTATATATATATATATATATATATATATATATATATATATGTTGACATC
>JBCEWC010019723.1:0-11279 GCA_038996855.1 Solanum aculeatissimum
AGTTTGAATGGATGAATGAGGGTTTAGGGGATGATTTAGGGGTTTAGGATACCTTAAGGGACCAAAAGGGGGCTTAAAGAAATGTTAAATCACAAAAATATCATTAATAAACCAGAACTTTTCACTGAACATAACACCCAAATGACAGCTACAGTGCCATCAAGTTGTCTCACGGTCCGTTCAAGTGACCGTCAGATGTACTTAGCCAAATGTTTCCGCAAACTCTCGGAGGGCTTTCTGTTACACTTCACGAACCCACCAACGGTCTGTTCAAGGTGAGAAGTCTCATTCAAAGAACCCTATATCCTTCCTTAGAGACAAAATCATAATCGAAGCCTTTTCCTAGCCACTGCTTCATTCCACGAGGCAGTAAACGGTCCGTCAACCCTCACACGAGCCGTTCAAGGCTTCGTGAGTTTGGACATAGCATAGGGGTGGTTCCAGGACACCCAAGCTCACTGCGACACTCCACGGGACCCTATATGGACCGTGGAAAGTTTCACGGTCCGTGCAAATGTCCTTGGCCATATTTCTGAGCCTATCTCGAATGGCTTCTGAATTTTAAATATTCTCACTGTTTGGGCTATATCTCCCTCATCCGATATCCAAATTGAGTGAAACAACTTTTGTTGCAAAGATAACTCAAAGAGATTCAATTTGATATATGGTAGCTCATATGGTTCATCCCACATCAAAAGTTTTGATTGTTTGAATTACACTGCCGAACATTTCCCTCTAGGCCACTTACTAGCCCAATTTGCATTCGGCCACTTAAACTCAACCCGTGGCCACCAAAACTCAACCATGGCTTGTAGTAAATCATCGAATGATATCCATAAGTAGATTTCAAAAATTTTCGGGTTGTTACATAGCAGACACAATCTCAAATGACATAAAGTTGTTAGAACAAGGTCCAGCGCCATATGCAAGAAGATTCATTCCTTATAATATTAATGGATTCTAATTTTGAACTTTTTCTAGAGAACAACGATTGGAAACTCAAAATAGTGGAGTTTTTCTTATGTCTAACACTTCTTGTATTGCATCTAGTGTTGACAAAAATGCAAGATAAGCAGACTTGCCATATTATGGAAAGTTGTAGGATATTATTGAGCTTAATTTTTATGAAAAATTCAAGGTTGTACTTTTCAAATGCAAATAGGCTGACACTATTCGAGATAGAGGGTTCAAAAAAGATGTTTAAAATCTTAATTGTGTCAATTTTTCTAAATTAATTCACATCGGTGATCATGAGGATGATGATCCTTATATTGAAGCATCACAAACAAATATGATCTATTATGTTAATGATGAAAATGATAAAAATGAGTGTAGTTATACATCTACAACCAACAGATATGTTTGATATGGAAAAAGTTGATGAAGAAGAAACATATGAGAACGAGTCATACTAACAACAAGAATTAGAAATATTTTTTTATCCTGATTATGGAAATATCCAAGTTTCAATGGAGGAGCATATGTCAGAACACATATAGAAGGTTTTTAGTTTTGGTGTATAGAAAAAACCATTTTTCTCTTATAATCAAATTGTAGTTCTAAAAAATATTGTAATCTATTTGTGTGAGTGTGAATTTTGATATGAATTTCTTCTGATTTTCTTGTTACATGTGAGGCTATTGGTTACTGTTATTCCCTTCCACTGCGTTGTCATTCTCTTCTTAATCAGTAATCTTGACAAGTATTGCAGTTATAATATTTTTTTTAAAATTTCTAATTTATTCTCTCTTGTTAATTGCAGAAATGGCAAAGACTTAGCGTTGGCACTTGAAAAATTTAGTTCAAACACAACCTCCACTCTTAGTTCAGCCAAATACACAACCAACTGCATCACAGTCGATTTCATCAATTCAAGCAACAAGGAAACTCACTTTTCCAGTTCAGGCTGCATCACATCAGGTTCAATTTGTATCATAATCGATTTCATCGAATCAAACTACATCACAATCAACTTCATCAAGTCAGGGCAAATCATAGCCACAATCTTTTAAGAAATGTGTTGTTGGACGTGAGTCTTCAAAATATTGGGCTGTAGAAACAATAGGAAACTTTTGCTTTCTTCATCTTTTCCTTTTTTTCCCCATCTTCTTTCTTTCTCTTTTCGTTGGAGGGGCTGGCAAATTTCTTTTCTTTCTCTTTTCGTTAGAAGGGCTGGCAAATTTTTTCTAAAACACTGTTCATTTGGCAATGCGCCATTTAATTTTTTTCAGTTGCATACCACCAGGTAATTTCATCATTTATAGTTTGGTATCAACCAATTCTCTGCTTCTTAGTTTCATCTTTTATAGTTTGGTTAATTTTTCTTTAATTCAGATTTAGAAGGCAATTAAAAAATAATCAAAGTGAAAGTTAAAGAAGTGCTAAATTTATCTTGGGAAGATCATATTGTGCTCAATTTTGATTACCTTGATTCTCCATTTGGAGAAGCACAACCCCTTCTTGATGGTTTTTGTGGAATTCTAGTTATCGATTGTTCTTTATTTCCAATTCACTTGGAGAAATGGCCGAATATGCCTATGTCATACTTTGATTGCGTCTTGGATCACATTATAGCGGTATAAACTCTATATTGTTACTATTACATTAATAATTTTCTTGGACCTTTACATTTGAATTAAAAAGATACGCTAATCTGTATTTATTCTTGAAGCACCGATTTCTTTTTAGGACAACCAACTTAGTTGCACGACGATATGTTTATAATTCTATTTCAAAGAAGTGGAGTGCAAATAGGTTGAACATATGCGAAGTGTTCAATGATCCACTTAATAGCAAAAAACAGATTATGAATAATGTTCCACCTGGAATTCCACGAGATCAGTGGGCTTCTTATGTAGATTATCGTTATAAAAATGAAACACAGGTATATATTTCATTGGTTCAACTAGTAAGTGAAGTCATATAATTATTCATTTTATAATTGAATTTCATGTATCTTTTTATAAGGAAATGTGCAATACTGAAAATCGAAAGAAACAAATCATTCTGCACACAGATGGATCCAAAGCTAACTCGAGAGGAAGGGCTACAATGGTTATGGATTTTAGTTCATTTTAATTTACTTTAATTATTAAACTAACTTACTATGTAATTATTTTAATTAGTTATGTTATTTTGAGTTGATTATTTTGCTTATAAATGGCTAAGACCAGTCAAATGCCTGGACGAGTACAACTTTATCTTGCTACTCATAAGAATGAAAATGGAGCATCTGTTAATGAACGGCGAAAATTATATGCGTAAGTTTTTTCTTCTGTTTTATGTTTGATTAGTTTACTGTTTACATAATTGAGCTTTGAAGCAATTAAATCAATGTGTGTGTTAATCTGTGTATTTTGAGTATCTCAAGGTGTAATATACAACTTAAGTACGAATTTTAGAAGGTGAAATTAGCTCTCGATGTTGATTTTTCCTGTAGTTTAGTTGATTTACTATTTACTTGCAGCATAGAGTTTGGAATTTTTGCATAATTTGTGATTTTTAAAAAAATTTGGAGATACTAAATTAATGTGTTGATTGACAACCATAAAAGTTATGTACTTACCAGTAACTACACTATGTATTGTATAATTTTATTCTTTGTTAGATTTGGTTGATGAAGGAAAAAGATTGATTGATGAAGTTTATTGGTATAATGTATTTGATAATTGATGAAGTTTGTTGGTATAATGTATTTGATATTCTAATATATATTATTGCATTGGCATCCTCTGAACCATGCAAAATTATATTTAGCACTAGTAGTATACAATTGGTAGAATAATATGTGAAGTTGATAGTTTTGAAACATGGTGAATTCTTCTTGGTGTTATGGTACGTGTGCTATGGTTAACAATTTCTAATTCTGGATTTGTATTTAGCATTTTGATGCTTTTGAGAAAATCATAGCCATGTAATTAGTAAGGAAGTTGGTACATTTACTTTATTTATGTTTGCAACAATGCTAATATAAGTCTAGGGATGAAGTTCTTGAAAGTTTTTGGTAGTGCAATAATGCATGAACATGTAACATATCAGCTTGTTCTTTTGTGAAAAATAGGGATATCCTTGTTCTAACATATATATGTGAATGCTTAGTATTGACCAATAAAAGAGTTGTGAATATTTGACTCATTTATAGAAGAGATACCATATATAAGTATTGACCCAGAAAAGGTTTAAATTAAATGACCGAGTACAAACTAAATAGTTTAACTCAGTTTGAATTCAGCTGATCCTAATTGTATAGTTAAAAAGAGAACAAATACAAAAGATTCAAATAAATACTCTATTCAAATTTTCATCTTTCCTCAAAATCATACATCAACTAAACAATCTCCATCCAAATCCAAACACACAACAAATCCAATCATATAAACCTACCTTCATTTTACCAGAATGAACCAACCATTCCTAAATTAATCCAAAAAATAATTCCATTCAGCCACCAAAATGAGCTTGAATCACCCTTTCCTCTTAACACACATTGAGATTAAAAGATTCAACTTAATGTAATTTTAGCAGAGTGTGTTGTAAAGGAGAGCATAAGTGCATGTGCAGTTCATTCTAATACTTCTTCTGTAACATGTGTTCTTATTTGTACATATCTGTTCGATAGGCTAGAATTTATCTTCTTCTGCAATATTTTGTTGTAGAAGTATTTTGTTATTTTATTGTAGAAGTATTTTGTTAGTTTTAACATTTCAATGTTGTGGTATTTAGGAACAAATTGAGTAAACTTTGAGTCAAAGCACTGTGGATGAGTCTGTAGTATCGCCAGATGATGCAGTTGGCAAGGTGCTAGGAAAAGAGCACTCTGGAAGGGTAAGATGTTTGGGATTAGGAGCTGTCCCCTTTAGAGTTTTTAAACAAGAAAGACCTCAATTTAGTGGTATGAGTGCTTCAAGTGTTTCATGTTCGTCTAATTACCCAGAGAACTACAATAAATTATTGAATGCTCACATCCAAAGTTAAAAGAACTACAAAGAAATGGTGAATAATCATAATCACATGATGATTTCTTTCAAGTCATATATTATAATGAAAGAAGGGACATTACCGGAATAATTTATGGAATTATTTGCTTCTCCTCAATCAATGATAAAAACAACTAATTACATTCTCTCGTCCTCCTCCCCAATCGATATTTTCTTCCTATTTCATTTTTATTCCTTGTTATATGAATATACTTTTGAATGGTTCACTCACCGTGGGAATATGTAAGTATTTGAACTTTCATTCAAATATATTCAATATCTTATCCTTTTTTTGAATTTGGATGAAGTCATTTATTGTGTATTTTTGCAGCCAAGTGAACCTAGTGGAAGCAATTATAGTGACAATCATTGAATTCCATGAATCTTTGCAGGTCCTTTTATTAATTTTGGATGCTAGTGAATCCTTTTTTTGGCAGCCAAGTAGTGATGCTAGTGAAAGTATTCATAATGACAATCGTTGAAGTTTCATTAACCGTTGCAAGTCTTGTAGTGACAGTAATCATAGTGACGACAGTAATCATAGTGATAATATAATTTCATGGTGGATCGAATGTTGGAATGGTTACGATGAATTACATACTTCAACTTAGTTTATAAAACTAATGATGCTACGTTTTGATATTATTTGTATTGCAATATGCATTTTGGGTTTGACTATGATGTACACATTAATTAGTCATACTCAATTTGAATATTTCAAGCAGAATGTAGTAAAAAAATATATATTTTTACAAATTTTAGGGGTTAAAATTTCTGTTATTTTTTTTGTAAAAATCACAAATTATGGAGTTTTGACTCCCACAAATCACAAACTGTGGAAGTTGTGACTCTCAGAATTAGAACAATGTTTTGATCAATATCAATTTGTGGGGAGTCGAACCCCGGCTAATCAACTCCCACGACTAGTAACGGGGGTTGATAAAAAAATCCAATAACTTAATTTTGACGCATCATACTATAGAAGTTTTTACAACTGCCATAACAATAATTTGCGGGGGTTATTGACTATCACAATATGTAAAAATAATCCCTGCAATTTAGGAATTTCTTTGTAGTGAATTCCCAGATACGTCTCATTCATCACCTCTCGGTGTCAGAATGTGTGCATACTAACCCTTGCTCATTGGTCTCAAACTTACTATTCCCTCTCAGTCTCAAGTGTTTTAAATACAAACCAATCCCAAAATTGAAGTAAACCATCCTCTCTCAGACTCAAGTGACTAAAACCTAGGTCAATTCCTTCTATCTACCATTATAATTCTTTTTTCTTAATCAATACTTTTCTCTCGGACAAATAATGAATACAAGAGAGTTCTTAATGTGTGCACTCATCAAGAAAACTTTTAGACGAAGAAAATCATAATAAATGCAATACAAATCCAAAATAAAACTCTACGTATGCCTACTTTATTATAACGTCATAGTTCCCGCAACCCTAGTTGTGGGTTTGATTTACCGAACTTGTAAGAATTAAAATGTAAATCATAGTATAATTCATGTTTAAATCACTTACAAGGAAAAAATAATCTGAGACTTTTATCACATGAATAAATGGAGAACAATAATTAGATTCAAACTCTAAACGATGATCGAAACCACAACTAAAATTATTGATCCTCACTTCAGTGTCCAGGCGCAAGATTGAATCTACGAATCACTGGAAAGTGATATGTTTTTCATGTCTTCAGCTGCCCCAAAATGTGGGATTAATAATATCTTTATGTAAAAATAAAACAAGGCTTATATAATAATTAAAATCTAATCCTAAATAATGGAGGAAAAACTAATCCTAATTATGCTAGGAAAGTAAGAGAATTGAACGACTTAGCCTTTCACGGAACTGACCATGATTTGTGGTAAGTTTCACGACTTGGTTGCCCCTTTCGTGGTGAGTTCCTTTATCTTGAAGATGTACATGTTTCCTTTCTCTTCAGGATTTCCTTCACAACTCGTGAAAGATATCGTAAAGGATTTCTTTGCGCTTGGAAACTGTCCAGGTCGCCTATGTGCACTTCATGAGTCTTACAACCCACCACGGGTTGTGAAAGGCCTCGTGGTGGTTGCCTTGAAGTTGAACATTGTCCTTCCACCTTGGTGCCTTTCACAAGCACCTTCACAGGTGGTGGAGTGCACCATTGGCCGTGAAAGGTCTCGTGGTGAGGCCCTTGGTCACAAACATGGCTTCCTTTGATCAATGACACTTCAAGAACTACCTTTCCCGGAGGAGGTCTCTTGTACAGTGCACCACGGACCATGAACGGTTCCGTGGTGTGCAACTTGTGTTCCAACTTTTTTATTCTGCACTTTATTATCCAGTACAAGCTCCTTATATCCCTAGACAACCTTTAAAATGCACAAATCCAGTCTCGTACTATGCGAGTCCAATCATCCTTTAATCAAACAACTATATGGTTTGTAAATGTTTCATTCGTTTGGCCTTCACAAGTTTGTACAATCTTCAAATTGTTGTTTCTAAGTATCATTATGGCATGTTGAAATTGCAGATGGACAACTCACTTATGAACTCACATCAAAATCGCAAGTAAATCAGTCCATCATCCGATAAATCCATGGAATCATTGTTTTCCTGAATATAAACATAAAACATACATCAAACTAACAAAACAAGCTTAAGAACTCACAATAATCCTATGTTTTAAGCATCGTAAAAGTCATATTTTATGACTCATCAACACCCTCAAGTTAGAATCATTGCTTGCCCTCAAGCAATAACAAAAAATAAAATAATGATGCGCAAATACAAGTATCCATCAGAAATTATGTAGTAACCCATCAATCATCAAACATATGTCCAAAAAGTAAGTTTCCAATGTACTCGCACCCCAACCAACTTACAAAGATCAACTTAAGCATTGTATCATACACAGTTGACAAAATAAGCTCAAGAACAAAGATGATCTAGTTAGTTTAATAACCAAATAGTGCAGGGATTTGTGCCCTCACTACAAATGAGGTCTCACACAGTATATAATGCAAAACAAAGACTAAAATGTAGACACTCACGCTCAGCAAAGACATTCAATCAATACACAAGTACAAATCATATTCTTGCCCTTATTTTCACCACGTTAACTCTTGAATGACCTTTTTAGGATCACCCTAGGACTTTTGCAGCTTGTAACATTGGCCCGGGATAAGGTAGGATACATTTAGTATCAAAATGACTATTTTGCCCCTCCAAGATGCTACTTTGGCTTAGCAATATACTTTTAACTCCCAAACACTTTTTATCCTTATTTTCCCACTTTCTTTACTCTTAGGAGTGATTTTCGTTCTGATTTATTCTTTTTCTTTTCTTTTCTTTGTTCACTCTTTTTGTTTTGCTTACGGTTAAACTCCAATATTTTCTTTTTCTCTCTTCACTTGAATCTTTTCATACCTTAACTTTTTCTACAATAGCCATCCTCAACTTAGGCTTTTGACCTGAGTTGAGGTGTACAATGTCTTTAAAAGGACCAAGGCCAACATAAGCTAACATCAACTTAGACTTTTGGCCTGGTTTGAGGTTCATAATGTCCTTGGAGAGACTAGGGCCAAAGGGACAAAGTAAATATCTATAGATAGAAAAGGAAAACGAGTTGGGTTATTACAATGAAAAAGGGCCATTTAGACTCAACTTTCAGTTTAAAGGAACAATTTTATTTGGTTGGTCAAATTTAGGCTAAGTAACTTATCAACAAAAATGGCCTAAGATTTTGTCCTAATCCAATCATTCAATTGTTGTAGTAGGACTAACCAGACAAATTCTAGTTTACGAGTGCATTAATCAAACTAAACAAATGAGCTGTCACACATATGACATATATCTGACACTACTTAGTACTAACCAACATATTCATGCTTCATTCAATAGTATGTCAACAAGTCAATGCATAGTAAAGTTGGGATGCTGGTACATACAAGATTCTTGATTATTTTAAATTTGGGACATTTTTCACAAAAGTCACAGGTTATTATAGACTCCTATAAAAATTTATATTTATACATATAAAATAAACTATACATCCCAGTTTTAGTAGATAATGCACCTTCAAAGAAAAGAAACATGGAAAGAAAAAGTCTTTAGGGTTCAGGATGCCTCAATGCATGTCAAATAAGTGTATAAGATAAGGGAACTCATCATACCTATAATTCCCTAGGCATCGATAGTACTGTACCTAATTACTCAGAATTCATTAAGTATCGTCATAGGTTGTCTCCCATGAAGTGCCTAATTTATTATCGCGGCACGACATACCCGAAGTTGCAATCACTTTTTCAATATGAGGATTTTGAATAGTGTCACTAGGTAGTGCTCCATTCCTCCTCTGATTAACTACTGCTGAAAGCTGACCTATTTGCTGCTCCAAGTATTTGATTGAGGTTGAGTTCATCTCAACCACTTGAGTAGAGTTCTTGTAGTGCACATTAATCCCTCAATGTGCATACAAAATAATAACCACAATGGGTAAAGTTCCTGTAATGCCCTTGTCATATATTAATCAAAATGGGTAAGGATGTAAGGTATTTGTAAAGTACTCTCCAAAATGGGGAAGTTCCTAAAAGGTGTCAAGACCTGGGTAGGGAGCCTAGATATGACATGGCGAAAGAGGACCCAAAGTCCCTCGTTCAAGCCATCATAGTATCAATACACTCATCATCGGTTCAGAAACACGAAAGCTAAAGCATGTAGCACATAAGCTCTAGGGATTTAGGGACTTGGGACTCAAGCTATGGGGACCATACGGGAGAGGGATGGACATTCTTGCACATAGCACATAGTCATACATCATGCTCAAAATTCAAGTCACTATAATAACATGGGAACATAAGTCATTTCCATAACATGAGAACATAATCATAATCAAATGGAAGTAGCATCATACTACATAGCGAAATATCCAACATACAATTTAACGTACAAGAGTAGGATTTGTCCAAAACATGCCTGTACAAAGAAGAGCAGGGCCTCGACAAGCTTTGAGGCTCACCCTCAAGTCAAGAAAGTAAATACATGAAATAAAAGATAGATAGATGGTGGCTATTGCCCTTGAACAATATGGCTCACCACTACAAGTCTTCACAAGAGAATCAAGCATCATCCATGAGAATGTAATAATAACCCTCATCCCCTACATGGTTAGAACATGTAGAAAAGAATATGGGTTAGCACAATTAAGCACTAAGTGTGCAGGCATGTGTAACGACCCGAAAATTTCCGAAACTCCTTATGGTTGATCTTGTATGATTTTATACTAGTAATTGTTGACATTTGGTAGCCACGAGTTGCGTTTAAGTGGACGAACGCAAAACGGATCATTTTTGGGACCTAGAGAGGTCGTTTGGACAATGAGCTTCATAGAAGGATAACTTTTTGTTTGGGTTGAAAGAATTGGGCTACGGCATATAAAATTGAAGCTCATTGAATTATATTCACAACGCAACTTGTTTTACCTAATTCGGAGTTCGTATGAGCACGTTATCGCACAAAGAGTGAGACTGCCTGAAATTCGGAAGACACTGGAAAGGGGCCCAGAAAACGGCCCATGGCATGGGAGACGGACCGTGGTACAGTTCAAGGTCCGTGTGACATTCTATCAATTGGTCCAGAGAGCATGGGGTTGCTAGTAAGCACCCAAAAAGCTATGTTAAGGTCCACGGACCACCCCCACGGTCCGTGAGACCTCAAACGGACCGTTTGGTGGTCCGTCAAGTTGGGTAGAAGCTTGACCAAGATGTTGTTGGTTTAAATGGCTAAGGAAAGGTTCACGGGGTAGGAGGATTGAATTACGTTCATACTATTATTTTCAAGATCGATTCGAGGTTGCGAAGGATTTGACGTAAGTGATTTAAGGCAAGAACTTCATTTTTAGACTGTTTTGGGGCCTCTGTTTAGACTGCTGCAACTTTGAGATACCAATAAATTTTAGTACACAATGCACTGGGTGTGACACTTTAAATCAAATGAACTCTCCTTGAGTTAGCTTCGCAACGCAACCGGTTTCACTCAATTCGGAGCTCGCATGAGCAAGTTATGATCGTTTTCGCGAGACTGCCCGAAACTGGAAATTTCCCTCGGAAAAGTCGTCTAAGTGAACTATCACGGAATGTGTGGTGGCTCACGGTCCGTGTAGTTGTCCGTGAGTTGGGACAGTAAGCTCCCAGGGTCGGGGAGCCAATGAAATGACTAAGTCAAGTGTCACGAACCATCACACGGTCCGTGAGATTGCTCACGGCTCGTGAACTGGACCGTGAAGTGGTCCAGTGAGCTCGTCGAAGTTC
>JBCEWC010019724.1:0-11278 GCA_038996855.1 Solanum aculeatissimum
TTCACCCTTGATTAACTTAATCATCATTAAGATCATTTTAAGTACAAGTTTGACCTCTCAAGGTCAAACTTGTAACCTTTTTTAATTTCCAAACTTAACAGCCACCTAGGGCTCAATTTTCACTAGTTTGTTGGCCTCTTTTGTCGTTTATTGTGGATAATGCCAAATATCCTTTATCCAAAATTTTTTTTGTAACCAAAGAGATTTTGCTTGCTTTCAGCTCCAACCAGAGGAAACTTCTCGCTTGATATATCAATTGGTCCCAGTTATCATATACTATGAGAGCAAACGTAAGTGATATTTTGAGATTAAGATATGTATAAAAAGGGTCATCCATGCCCTCTTCTTCCATCTACTTTTCCCTATTCATGAGTGCACTCCTTCCATGAAAACTGAAAAAAGAATAAATAGGCATTTCAGCTCAAACCAGAGCAATGAATCCTTAATCTTAGCCAAAAAGTAAATTATGGTATACATCTGCTAAATCATTTAAATTTGAGGTAGTTGTAGTTGTCTTGACACTGAAAAATCATTTTAGCCAATTTGGTGACGAAGAGTGGAGATTTGGGTTTATCGTGGAGCTGTTAAAACAGATGAGAATGAATATTCCTTAAAAGGGTCCGCAAACTTGCTACTCACAAGAAGCAAAATTCAAATGCATGACTAAAACAAAGGCTATCTTCGAAAAGAAACTGGGAAACATCACATTATGGATAATAATTACTGCTAATAAACTACTACGTTACAGTATTAGTGCACATAGGCAAATGCGTTTCTTTAGTTTTGGATATTTTGTCCAATAAAAGGTAAATCTGAAGTCTGAATCTTTTTTTCCCAACCTTTAGGACTGTTTTTTAGCTAAACCACTGTAAGGACGACCAGCAATTCTTTGAAAACCTACGCACTTGAGCTACTAAACCCATAGAAATTAGTTTATTATCAACAGAGTTTTAATAATCTAAAGCTACATGTTGTGAGCCTTATACTGGCTTCAAATACTAGCACGATAATTTTCTGCAGTCATTTCAATATACAAGATATCACAATTGGAATCCTCCTACTTCTTTAATGGCCAAGATGCCACAATTGAATTACACATTACCAATTTGACCTAGTGCTTTCCTGTACCCCGAAGTTTCTCCCTCTAACTTGTTTTACAATGTTAAATAAAATATGCTAGCACAACAAAAGAAACCGTACAATTGCAGAGGACTACCTAAATACAATCTTGGCAAGCCAAGGATCGAGGCAAATTTAGTACCTCTCTCCAGTTGATGGATGTTTTGAAGAAAAAAAACCAGCTTCATTTGTTTTTCTAAAACAAAACATCTCACTTAATTGGTTTGTAAACCATGAACTTAATCGCCTTAAACAAGCAATCTCAAAGTATTCAGGGACTATCATCTGAAATATGCAGGTGATGTTAATTAACTTGATCTTTGATAGAAATGCTCAACATTCAGGAAAGCAATTGAAAACACAAGGCCCCTGCACTTTCAATCAACTATTGGCATGTTTCGTGTTTTTTTCCATGTCCCAAACAAAATACTATCAGCAATTCTGTGTTGTATGATTCATGCCCAGTTGCCCATTCATGTACTAGGTATTATTTGAGAGTATTGTCCTGGTTATGATAGTACTTTCGGGATGTAAATCTGCAATACAACAAAAGCACCTACAATCCTTTTTGAACACAACAAAGTAACTAACAGCTCTTGATTACCTCTATTGAGAATTGATGGCTAGAACTGAAACTTATCAAGTGGCATATCTACTCAACAAAGTCAAGGAATACCGGCAACCTCTTCCTTCGCAAAGGGCCATAGAGAATAGTACTTATATGAGTATCAACATCTTTCCTGGAAGCACACTTTTCACCAGAAGAAGGCAAGTTAACCTCGATATTATCATCCAGGGGACACCAGTCAGTGCCAGAGAGAGTACTGGTGGAGGTGGAAGTGGTGCTACTGTCGCTGCTTGAGAGCTCTGTGTCTTTAGTGAACGCTTTAAGAGTAGTAGTAGTAGTTGGGGTGGACATTGCTGCTGCTTCTGTTGGAGACACAGCTGAGTGGACCTGGTGATGAACAGATCGGCCCCTTGCTCCATAAGAAGATGATCCGGAACTGTATGATTTGTTGAGCAGTGCCTACAAACAACCATGTGAAGGTGATCACACTGAATTTTAATGGATGCATTATCAATGTTTGGAAAAAAAACAGGGTAAATACATTTGGTTCAGTTGTTAATACCTCAGATTGATTTCTGTTAGTGAAAGCAGTTGGGCGTAAAACTTCTTTCCCGTGTACAAACTGTTTAATTGAAGCAATAAATGTTTAGATATTGTACGAGTTGTGGATTTTAGTGAAGTTGACTGATGAGAAAATGTGTGGTTGAGATCACCGTCAAAACTAGAAAGGGATCTCAACCGTACATGACTGCACGAATATTCCACAAGCATTTGGATCATATTTCTTTGAAAGGAGAGAAGAAAGAGAAGAGAGAGACCCGGCATTTGGAACCAAAGCGGCAAGTGCCAAAATCCTCCCACCACCGACAAGTTTCCGACTTATGAAAGCTATTGTCATTTCCGGACGTCGACGAAAACAACCGTCCACCTGAATCTGATGCCAACGGTGACAATTTAGCTCTCGGACCATGTTTCGGCTCCACGAGAATACCGTCCATGACTACCACATCCTCTTCGACCTTCACCGGAGTTCTGAACACCAGCGGAATCTCGATGTTCTCTAGTGAACCTAGAGGTGAACGAGAAACTCGTCCGCAGGAACTGCTTCTGCTTCCGCAGCTAGTATTGACCAGAGAACGATGCTTCGGAGAGTCAGTAGTAAACGGCACCGGCGAGCTGGGACAAATGAATCGGGCTAGCGGAGAGACTATATTGGAAGAACTGCCGGTACTTTCTGAAGAAGCGTAAGGATCGAGGATCGGAATTTTTGATCCAGAATAGAAACGGCCTCGTCCTATGAAGTTCTGAGCGTTGATCGGCGAAACATTGCCGTCGAAGGAATGGACTACGGAAGCTTGCATATCATTACTGCTACCGTAAAAAAATTCCATGACGTTCTTCAAATTCTTCTGCAATCACAATTTACAACCGCATAAAATAATAAACTCCCTAATTTAAATCGAATATTGTTTAAACATCATTACACCAAAGTTCGATCCTCTGACTTCCGATTTTGATTGTGTTTAAGCTACCTCCAAATTTTCAAACTTTCCTGTTGGACAAATGTACTTGCAAAATAAAAAAAAATTACATGAGAATGATAAATTTTCTGGAAATTTAAGATATACAATCAATTAAAAAGAGAACCTCAGAAGATCTGAGTTCATTAATAAAGGTTCATGTTCTGTGATCTGAGCTCTGTATGTAAAGACCGTATGCGCGAGATTTCTGAGATAGAAATTCAGAAAATGTATGCAATGAACCGTTCAGAGTTAAAACGCTTTCGAATGATCACCGCTCTGCTGCGATAACAAGCACATTAAATTCAAAAAAAAAAAAAATTGACTAAAAATCGACCAGATAGAGTATAAAATGAGCATGTTCAAAGCTCAAATCAGTTCTCTTTTGATCTCCCAGTAAAAAGCTTTACTGTATGAGCATCAAGGTAAAAAATCGGGTAACATTAAAAGAAAATGAGAAATGAATGCGGAAATTTACAATAAACTCAATCAATTGAGAAGAGAACCTCAAAGGAGATGCGAATTCATTCATCCAAATTCGTCATTGTGCTTCAAATTGTATGTGAATACGTAATGCCCTCGATTTCTGCGGATTTTGAAATTCAGAGAATGTTTCAGATGAGTGCTTTCCAGAATTCGTCTAGGTTTATAAGCAAAAGAGATCTTTTGGTATTGACATTATGAACCTAATTTCTAGCTGTGAAGGAGACGTGGTATTTATAGTGCCCGTCAACAGTTTCTTTTTGGAGAAACGCTGCCAAAGCAGAGCTTTCATTTTCCGGTAGAGGCTTTAAAAGAATGCAACAGCTTCGTCATAAGAAATATCTCAAAACGTCAGTCTATGAGTATCATGCACCTCATTTAATTTTATTTTGTATAAATTAAAAAAAAATTCTTTTATAAAATACTTCATCAAATTTGTAATTAAAAGAGACACACTTTATCCCTTTTTAACATTTTGAGTTTAAAAAATAAATACTCCCTTTAAATTTTGACTGAGATAATAAACCTCTTAATATTAAGTCAGCAGCTAGATATAAATTCCATTTAAAGTATTTATTTCCGATAATAAACGTCAGTCCATGAGTATCATGTACCTCTGTTGATTATTGCATATATTTTTTAAAATGTCAACATGCACTATTTTAAATAATTTAAAGTATTTAGGCAATAGCATTATACAAAAATGATTTCCATTTTCTTTTGATCCGTTTTATTCGGTAGGTTAGTGTACGTGTGTATTATATTAAGTATAATAAATATATATAAGTTAATGAAAATAATAGTTAATGTTAAAACAAATGTACTATTTGTTTAGATAATGGATAAATGTTCCTTGATATGGAAGGTACTCGGTAACCATTTGTTTTCCCCAAATGAATTTTTGGCCTGACAGTCACACTAAGTGAAAGACTCAACTCACAAAAGAGTAACTCACATGGGTAACTTAACACCAGTAATGATAATTTAAAAATAATAGTTTAAAAAATACTCAGGACAAAAATACAACCCAACATCGTAAACTCAAATAATGAAAGACATAATTATGTAACAAACTCCAAAATAAACATATTGACCTCACTCTACTCTGTCTGAAAAGCTTCCACACATCTTACGATAAGTTGTCGGGACAAGTCCGCGTCTAATACCCTAAAAGTTGGAAAGTCCAAACAAAGAAAGAGAAATGCGAAAAAGTTCTGGTGCACTAGTTTTAGGGGCCCTATGTACGGACTATAGAAGGTTATACAGTCCGTAGAAATCAACCGTGGAAAAGACCTTTGAGCCTTAGGAAAATTCTTAAAATTTGGTACTGTGACGAGACCAACTACGGGCCGTGCAAGGAAACACGAACCATAGAATGGGCTTGTTTGAAAAAAATTCAAGCTTTAGAAGTTTAAGTATGAACATGAAAGATGGATCGTGGAAATTTTTTTACAGATAGTGATGGAAAGCCTCACAATTGGTCAACCATAGTTTCACGATCAGGTTTCTAGACCGTATAGTTTTTACAATTTGTAGAATGGTACTATAGAAAAAGGGCTTGAAAATTCAAGACTAAGGACTTTTACTACGGACCAACAAGACGGTTCATAGTTTGTTATATAGTCCGTAGAAGTTGATCCATAGACTATGATTTAGAGACCCAAAGATAAAGGCCAAATTTTACTAAAGGGGTTCTATGATCCGTATATCAGACCACGATCCATTTACTCCAACAGTAAGTCCCTCTGACAGTTTTAAGTGATGAATATTTTGTAACGTTCCAGCCCACTAGTGATATTGTTCGCTTTAGGCTGAGGCCCACACGACTTTAAAATGTGTCACTAGTAGGTAAGACCTGTGTACTTATATACCCAGTGCCTCTTATGTGTTTTTGCCAATATGGGACTTCTTTCTAAAGATGGGTTGTTACATATACCCCCTCTATGGACTCAGCGTCCTCACTGAGGTTTGCCGCATCGTATGAGATTCGCCTAGACCCAACACTGAGATTTTCCCCGCCTCATCGAGATTTGCTTAAACTTAGTTGAACTCTAGCCCACATCGACAAGGTTGACATAAGAGTGGCTCTGATACCATCTATAATGACCCAACCCATTAATGATATTATTTGTCTTGTTCCTAGGTCGACACGACTTTAAAACGCATCACTAGTAGGTAAGGTTTGTTTAATTATATACCCAACATCTCTTCTTTATTTTCGTCAATGTGGGACTTCTATCCAAGGATAGGTTGTTACATATTTTACATCTCCTATTCTCCTAACTCCTAAACTACTCCATAACTATCACAACCCAAGCCTAAGGCCTAGACATGAAATGGCGAATAAGGAACTTGAAAGTACCTCAAACAAGCCTCATAACATACATTAAGCACATCATCAGTATATACATAAAACAAGCACAAACTAAGGGATAGGGGTCTAAGGGAACATAAGCATGGGAAATAGAATCAAAATAAATACATACATAATTGTATATCCATCAATACCTCTAAAGCATAAATGGGGAGGGAACTTAGACATGTCTCAAACTCACCCTCAAATATGTGCAAAGTAGAATAAAAGTATCATAGTCTAGAAACATTAAGCTAGATAAAGAGGCTATTGTCCTTGAACTAGAGGAGTCACCAATGAAATGAGATCTTCAATCCAATTGTCAACCATGAGGATAGAAGGAGGATGATCGTCGGGCCCTACATAGAGACATCATGTAGGCAAAGTATGTGTTAGTACTATGGAATGTACTAAGTATGTGGGATGCAATGCAACAAAAAAAATCATATATCATAATCGACAAGATGCATAATCATAACAAGGATAACAAGCTCAATATGCAATGGATGATCAACACCTTATTTAAAACAAGCTTGAAGGAACATAAATATCATAACATATCATGTACATAACAACGTGGGAGGAGACCTTAACCAACTCTAAGACCATGCAAGATACTTGCTAAGGTAGAATATACCCCGCTTTGTGGATGTCATGAACATGGTGCTATCTGTGGATCTAATAGCTAATGTATAATCCTACTGGGGCACGTAGTTATGAGAAAAAATATTTTTATAAGGATCCTGGGGGATACCCACCTTAGGCCTCATTCGGTGTTAAGTCAAGTCCCACAAAATAGACATGATAAAATCATACTAGTGATGCATTCATAAATTCAATAATAGTCATAATTCATAGTTGTCAAAGTTTCATGCATATAGAGTAGCTCATTCAAACCTTAAATGATTCAAGTGTGTAAGAATTGTCCTTTCACATAGAGAACCCATCATAGGAGGTGAGACAACCTTTCACCAATAACTGCTTCTCATTCAAAGGACTCCCATGAACATAATTAATAAACTTCATAAATATGTGATTTAGAGCCCTTAACATATAAGCCATACTTCCATGGAAAAATAACATAGACTAGTTGGGTTCAAGTTCAAAACATTTATAAATTATGTATTTCAATAAAATCATGGATGAACATCATGAATTTCATCACTTCAAGTCACAAATCATTCAACCCACCTTAGGCCTCATTCGGTGTTAAGTCAAGTCCCACGAAATAGACATGATAAAATCATACTAGTGATGCATTCATAAATTCAATAATAGTCATAATTCATAGTTGTCAAAGTTTCATGCATATAGAGTAGCTCATTCAAACCTTAAATGATTCAAGTGTGTAAGAATTGTCCTTTCACATAGAGAACCCATCATAGGAGGTGAGACAACCTTTCACCAATAACTGCTTCTCATTCAAAGGACTCCCATGAACATAATTAATAAACTTCATAAATATGTGATTTAGAGCCCTTAACATATAAGCCATACTTCCATGGAAAAATAACATAGACTAGTTGGGTTCAAGTTCAAAACATTTATAAATTATGTATTTCAATAAAATCATGGATGAACATCATGAATTTCATCACTTCAAGTCACAAATCATTCAACCCACCATACATTCAAAAAACCCTAATTTAACTTGATAGAGGAACACTTAGTAAATTAACAATACTATACAATTGAGAGTCAATATACCTCATAATAGATGAATAAGGATAAACTAGCTCATAATTTATGCATTTGCAAAAGTAATTTGAACACCCATCAAAATTACATAATCTAAATTAGAAGAGGATTCGTAGAGAAAATCTGGACTTCATGGGTGAAAGGAACCCATGAATGAACTCCACGTACTTTGATTATGAAGTCTAGGTTGAGAAATAAAGTTGAATAAGAAAGTTTGAGTAACCCTAGTTGCCCTTCCTTTTTCTTGAGAGAGAGTTCTTGCCTAAAAAAATATTTGAGGATTTGAGTGAAGAAAAAATGATAGTATTGGGGATGGGATAGGTCTGATAGAGGTATAGTATTGGACTTAGGGTACTAAAAAATATAAAAAAAAATACCCCTCATTAAAACTGCCGAAAACAAAACCACGAACTCAAACTACGGGTCATAAAATGATTCACGAGTGGTGAACAGAGGTTTCATCCTGGTTACACTTTGAACCCCTAAAATAAGCCTTTGAAACACAATCTACGAGCTCACTTTATGACTTGTAGATTGGTTTATGAGTCATAAAATCCATTGGTAAAACAACCCAACTTAGAATTTTTTATAGTTTTAGGGGTCCATCTACGAATCCATTTATGGACCGTAAATAGGACTATGACTCATCCTATTATTCGTAGTCCATGATCCAGAAACTCAAAAATTCCACTAACTTAGACAACCAATCTACAACACACTTTCACAACCCGTTGGTCAAACGATGACACGTAAAAAACCTTTGTACTTTGCATGCCCCAACACTTAGCCACTATAAATTACAACCTTGAACCACTAACCCTTTGTATGGTCCATAGTTCTATTTACGGACTATAATTTCCACTCATATTCCCTACACTTAGTCAAATTTTCACCTCATTGTCCCCAAACCACGAGCCTTGTCTACAACCCGTGAATTGAACCATGAGATGTAGATAGGGCTCATACTTTGACCTATATATTCCCTATTTTGGCCTTTTCCTGGAAAATTCGATTCTTCCCATTTTCAGGGCCTTATAATATCCTCCTTGGGAGCATTCTTCCCTTAATATGCTAATTGTAAGCTCTAATGGAGTAAGAAGCAGCTAACAATCCAACATGAATGCAAAATACAACTTAAACACCTTTTGCATAAAAAATTCAAACTCGTACTTCAAATATCATTCAAATACGATCTCACAAACATGTAATATGCATGGATGACATGCAAACTAAAGTACAAGAAAATTAAGTTTTTTGGACAAGAACACTTAATACCTTGGGCTTGACTAGAGTGGAAGAGATAGAGTTATTATTTCTTCATATCCACTTTCACTTCCCATGTGGAATGTTCAACTAATTGATTCCTCCAAAGGGCCTTGGAAAATGTAACATCTTTGTTCCTTAACCTCTTGGCTTGCCTATCCAATATTTCAACCGGGACTTTTTCATAAGTCAAGTTCTCTTCAACATTCACCACTTCAAAAGGCACAATGGAATTTGGGTCACCTACATACTTCCTTAATATGGACACATGAAAGACAGGATAGTATTTATTATCAACTCTTAAGATGAACTTGATAATGTTAAACAATTCAAGGATGTCAAGAGTTGACAATGATCAAATTAATAAGAAACTTATTAAAGCTTCCAGACCTGGTTCTGATATGAGTTGTGATGAAAAATCTGTCAAATTTCTCAGAATCAAAGCTTATCACCAAGAGGTACCCATAAGACTAAGTTTAATCCCAAGTCTTCTAGTACTTCTAAATCTACCATCACTGGTAGGCTAATTACCACGTCTTTTCATTCCAGGAAATCCCAATAATTAGTAAGTTTATCTGGAATGTAAGAGGTATCAACACTCACGGTGTCTTGGAAAAATTCCACTATATAAGAAGCATCCAAAATATCTCTTTTATTGCTCTGTTGGAGCATTTCTTCAACATCTCTCACATTCAGTACTTCAAATCCCAGCTCAACATGGATTACGCTATTAACAATCCTAATGAAAAAATTTGGATTTTCTAGACTAAGGATATGGATTGTAAGGTAGTTGAAAATGATAAGCAGAATATCACTTGTGAGATCAATCACATCCTAGTTCCTAATAAGTACAAAGCTAACTTTGTATATGCCAAATGTAAGGATGATCTCTGAAGACCTTAATGGGACAGTATTCTCTAACAGGTCAACACTGACCTCCCCTAGTGCACTATAGGGGACTCTAATGTGATTCTATGTACTAAAGAAAAGCATGGAGGAGTCCCTTACAACATGCAAAAAAGCTTTGAATTCATCAGTGTCACTAAAGCCTATGGATTGATAGATCAGGTTACAATGGGCACCAATTTACTTGGTCTAATTTCAGAGGTATTAAACATAGAGTCTGGAGAGATTTGACAGAGGAATGGTTAATTAAAAATGGTTGGAGGATATGCCACACACAACTATCACCCACCTCTCTTATGTTGGATCTGATCACTACCCTTTGCTTATAGAGATTATGCCCTCTCATCATAATCATATTAAATACTTCATGTTCCTCAACTTTTGGACTGAACATTCTTTTTTTTTAGAGATAGTGAAAAGTTGCTGAAATATGGAGATTAAAGAAAATCCTATGTGGATTTTCCAGCAAACATTGAAAAGACTAGCTACTACTTTTATTAGCTAGTCAAAGAGAACCTTTGGAGATATTTATGCTAAGGTCAAATATTTTGAAGAAAGAACTAGAGAAGTACAAAAAGATTTGATTAAAAACAACAGTGAGAAAAACAGGATCAAGCTACATGCTCTTAATGGTCAATACATCAAATTTTTGAAGTTGGAGGATTCAATTCTTAGACAAAAGTCTTAGCTTCAATGGTCCAGAGAAGGTGACAAGAACACTATGTATTTCCATGCCCTCAGTAGAGGAAGAAGAATGAGGCTCCACGTTCACAAGATTCAGACTGATCAAGGAGAATGGCATCAAGGAAATAAAGCCATAACTAAGGCAGCCTACGAGTACTTCCAGCAAATATTCAAAGGAAAAGACAAGTTTATTAGTGAGGAAATTATGGAATGTCTTCCTACTTTTGTTACCAGGAATCAGAATAGAGGTTCGCAGAAGGTGCCTTCTATGGAGGAACTAAAGAATGTAGTCTTCTCCATGAATTCTAACTCTACAACAGGTTTTGATGGGATTAATGGCTAATTTTACTAGGTTTGCTAGGATATCATCAATAAAGATTTGTTTAAGATGGTACATATTTTCTTTTGTGGTCAATCTATGTCTAAATATTTTACGCACACTTGTTTGGTTATTCTCCCTAAAGTGAACCATCCTAACAATCTGACTGATTTTAGACCTATTAGCCTGAGCAATTTCACTAATTAGATTATTTTTGAAAATCTCTATCTTAGATTAGCTCCTTGTAACAACCCGAAATTTTTTGAAATCTACTTATGATTGGAATTATAGGATGTACTAAAAGCCATGGTTGAGTTTTGGTAGCCTCGGGTTGAGTTTAAGTGGCCGAATGCAAATTGGGCTAG
>JBCEWC010019725.1:0-11278 GCA_038996855.1 Solanum aculeatissimum
CGCACTACTGGGCCCAGGTAACACACCAGGCCTTGACCCCTCCCCCCCCCCCTCCCACCTGAAAAGAGGGTCCAGCATGCCGACAAGGAGGACGAGGATGCCCTGGAGTACGATGAAGAGAAGCATGTCTCTACTCCTGAGGGTCCTCAGCAACATGATGGCACTGAGGAGGTTGAGCTCCGAGACAGTGATGATGAAGCTATACATTATGTTGTCTCTCGGACTCTAGATGATGAAACTGCCAAGTTGATCATTCTTTTTCCTAGAGCCCATTGAACCACCCCGAGTGCAAAGGATATATTTTCTCATGGGTTTACTAAGGGTTCTGGGGGGTTCTAGAGGAGGACGGTTCTACCAGAATATCGTGTGTTGACTGATCACCTAGATGCGGTGCCGAATATAAAAGCAGCTTTTGAATTCCACCAGTTTGGGTGGATGGCCAAGAACCCGGGATTCTACAAGCCATCCCTTATTTAGGAATTTTATTCCTCATATGTGGCTGACTTATGAATTTCGTAGATGGCGACTCTAAAAGGCATCTCCGACATATGGCCATGAGGTTGGCCCCACTGGAGCATGTGTTTGTTGGGGGTCAGGCAGTGGACATTTCTGAGGCCACCATAAATAGGTTCCTACATGGGGAAGACTAAACTGTTCCATCTGACGGGTTATATACCGCTAAAGTCCACCAAGTTTCAGAGGAGGCATTACTGGCAGATCCGGAGTCTAGGATCGCTGTTGTGACATGGATCACGCAGTAGATAGTGTTACAAGGTCCAGAGGTTGCTTGGGTCATCAACTCACGGATCACCAGTACAAAGGCCTCCCTCACATTTCCGACCAAGTTTTGATGGTTTGTGGTGCGCGCCTGTGACCCACTTTGAATGATAACACCCTCCTGCTGTCGTAGGTATCAGTTGTAGCATGCCTAATTGCTCGCTATCATATTAACGTGGGTTGAGTCATCGCTATAGAGATGTGGGATAGGGCATTGAGTGACAAGGTGGCCTTCCTATTTCCTTGCTTTATTAGAGCCCTCTTCCGGTGGGGTCGTGTTTTGACCACTAAGTATTTGGATCAGAAAATTTTTCCTACTTCCACGGTCAACATAGCCTTGATTAAGGATGTTAATAATCCGCTCTTTCAGGCCAGAGTACAGTGGCATGGTGGCCCAACCATGTTTCTTCAAGATGCATCCCAGAAACCTATGGCCTTTGAAGGCTTTTCGAGCATTCCACCGATAGGTGAGGCATCGGAATAGCCCACAGGCAGTAGTTCACAAGCACCTATGGCACCGAGATATGTCTATGTCCCTTATGAGTTTCTGGCCAAGTTGGTTAATGACCAGAGACAAACTCAGGCCATAGTGGATCAGATTGTTGAGAGGATATCGCAGGTAGTACAAACCTATGTCAACCAAGCTGTGGACTCACTTCGTGCAAATATCTAGAGCCAGATAGTTGTTCTCCAGAACCAGATGAACAACTTGGAGGGGTACTTCAATGAGTGATTCAACAGCTTATTGGGACTAGAGGTGGCTAATATTGTGAACACAGTCACAGGAATGAAAAAATAAATAGTCGTGCTCATGGCTCATTACAATGACCCTCCTCCACCTCTTCCGGCAGAGTCGCTGATGTACTTATTTGCTGCCCCAGCCCCTACACCATCTTTGGGAGATTACTGGGGTGTACTCCATCACCAACCACTGTCACTGTGCCACAAGCTGAGGCCCCTAGGTATAAATGGAAAGAGAAAAAGAGGTCTTAGCAGCACAACCCACCGTTAGATGCAAAGGAGGAGGAGGAGAAGCAGTTGTGAAAGGGGCTTAGAGACCAACAGCGGGCCGCTATGGAACTGGTAGGGAAAGAAGGGATTGCTTACGAGGCGGCTGTAGCTGGAGCTTCTGGGAGTGCTTTTGGCTAGGCCTCGCAGTTTGATGGAGATGACCCCACTCGGGGGTCGCACCCTACTGATGCTGATCAACCCAACGCCTAGGGCGTCTCAGGTATTTCCTTCCCCTTTGTTTTTATATTTCTTATTTTTTATGCATTAAGGGCATTGTACTGTCCTTTTGGTGGGGGTAGGACATTCCTGCCACCTGGGAGTTTTTGTTTCCATGTTTCTTTTCTCTTAGGTGGACTATCTAGTAAAACTAGCATGTTTAGGTTGTATTGTTTGCATAAGTATAAGTCTTGATAGGAGTCTATAGTAACCCATGATGTATGTGACTAAGCCACCAAAACTTATATGTGCATGCACCCCATTCATTCTAACTTGTGAGATCTCTATAGAGCATTACAGACATATTCCAGTTGGTATTTTGATAAAGTTTGATTGTGTTGGTTAAAACACTAAATAGTGTAAGATATGTGTCATGGGTCTGTGAGCCTATTTGTCTAAATTTGATTGACATGCATGTAAACAAGAACTTGACCAGTTAGTCCCACTAGAACAATTAAATAACTGGATTAGGAAAGGATCTTAGGCCATTTTTATGTAAAGCCACTAAGCCTAAAATAAACTAACCAAATAAAGTTGTTCCCTTTGAACCAAAAAGTTGAGCCTTAATAAGCCTTTTCTTTGTTATCACCCAACTCATATCCCTTGTCGATTTATGAATCTTTATTTTGGCTCTGGTCTCTCCAAGGACACTGTGAACCTCAATTTAGGCCAAATGCCTAAGTTGAGGGTGGATTTCACTGGCCTGGTCCTTTTGACAAGACTTTGTGCATCTCAGCCTAGGCAAAAAGCCTAAGTTGAGGGTGGTTACTGAGGGAAAAGTAAAAAAATGAAAAGGAAAAAAGAGTTAAGTAATGGAAAGAAAGAAAAATAGGGAGTGAAACCACAAAGAAAAAGAAATAAAAAAAGAGAAAAAGAATGAAGAAAAGTGGAAACGCTCCCAACAACAAAGAGAGTAGGGTACAATAAGAATTTGTGGTGCCAAGAGTTGAGGGCTAAGCCAAAGTAGTGTCTTGGAGGAGCAAATTTAGTCACTTTGAACCTAAATGTACCACACCCTAACCCGAGCCTACATTACAAGCTATAAAAGTCTTAATGTGATCCTAATAAGGTTATTCTAGAGTTAGAGTGGTGAAAATAAGGGCAAGCATATGGTCTCTACTCGTAGATCAATTGAAAATCTTTTGTGAGTACGAGTGTCTACATTCCAGTCTCTGTGTTGTATGCATATGCAGTGGGTGAGACTTCTTTGTAGTGAGGGCACTATTCATGCACTATTTGGTTGCTAGACCAACTAATCTTCTTTGTTCTTGAGCATATGTGGACCAACTGGATGTGATATGATGCTTAACCGGAGCTATGTAAGTCTATTTGGATGCATGTACATGTTGAGTTTACTTTCTGGGTGTATGTGATTGATTTAAGAGTTACTGTATGATTTCAGTTAGAGGCTTGTATTTGTGTTTCGTGATGTGTGTTTTGGTCATTGCTTGAGGACAAGCAATAATTCTAAGTTGAGGGTGTTGATGAGTCGTGAAAATGTGACTCCGATAACGCTTTTAACTTGGAATTTTCATGAGTTCTCAAGTAAATTTGTGGGTTTAATGTGTTATTTAGTGATATTTTTTAGGAATGAAGCTAAGGCATAGATTCGGACAAAATGGAGGCTTAAAATGAAGAAACTGAACTGAGTTAGGCCCACACGGGTCGTGTGGACCTGCAAGGTCTGTGGGGTAGTCCCCCAGATGAAGGGTGTGTACCACGGATTAAAAGATAACATAAATGAACCCAAGTGAGGCTTCACGGAATGGCTCACGACTCGTGAACCCTCTCACGGACCGTGTGTCCGACCGTGGCCTCGTACTTGGGCTTTGCCAGGAGACACTCAGAGGACTGGAGCCAGATATCACCAAAGGCATAGCCTACGGAGCAAGTCACGGACCGTGAAGTCGTACACGGGGCGTGTACCCCGCTGTGTGGATGACGTGCCTGAAATAGTGACCATTGAAGTAGTGGACAAAATGTTCAAGTGGAACTCCAAGTTGCAGTACACAGCCCGTGAGCCATCAGGCGGACCATGAACCATACCATGGGCCAGCACTTCAACTTTGCAGAATCACAAGAGGCAACGAACGACGCAATTAAAGACTCAAGGCAAATCCCACGGTACCTTACACGGACCGTGGGAGGGCACACAGACTATGAAGTTGACCATCTACCAGACGTGGAAGGCCATGAAAAATAGAAAGAATCACGCAAAGTGGAGTCACATGGGACCCACCACAAATCGTGTGACATCTCATGGACCGTGAATGTGGACGTGAAGGGAAGCAGAGTCCACTGGAATTGCACTAGAATTGCCAAGTGATGTCACACAGACCATCTGACGGACCGTGAAGTAACTCACGATCCGTGTAGTCGTTGTTAGCCATGCCGAAAGTCAGTTTTCCTATTTTAATTCAGATTAGGTTTTTTTAATATATATATATATACATTTTTAGTTCATTTTTCATAATTAAGAACTACTGGAGACAGAGTTAAACGAGAGAATAAAACTTTTGAAGGTTTTTTATCTAATTCGTGGGTTTTCATCCGCTTGCTCGTGATTGTAATCCGTGAATTATTTGCATATTCAATTGTAAGTTCTATTTATGATTTCTTCATCTTGTTATAACTTGATTTCTTCAATTATGTTAGGCTAAACCCACAACTAGGATGGTGGGAACCATGATAACTAACTAAGGTAGGCAAATTTAGGATGAAATTTGAGAGTGATCGTCATATACATCGTAGAAATTCATCAATTTAATTTATATCTTAATGAGTCGATGCATTAGGGTAGGCCTGTATTCATTACATGCCCGGAAGGGATGTATTGATTAGGAAAAGAATCCTATGATAGAATTCAGGATTGTTAACCTAGTCTAAGTGCTCGAGACCGGAAGGTGAGAGTATCTAGGGTCCAAAGCAAGAATCAGAAAGGGTAGACGTTATGAGACTGGAAAATGATGAACGAAATGCACCTAAGAGGGACCAGAAGGTGAATTAGGTGCTAACTGCTTGCTGACTCTGTGTATCTGGTCATGATCGTAGAATCCCTAAGTTTGAATATCAAAGTTGGTGTTATGGGGACCGCAATCCTAGTTCCGCAATTAATTGTTGAACTCCAGTTGTTACCATTAGCTAGTTGTTATTAGAATCTCCTTGCAATTTAATTTTTTTACACACAATCCCCCCATTTACATTATGAACATTTATTTTGAAAATAGGTATTACACTTGAAACTAAGCGTTGGTAGATATATTCTCATGCATTCCCTGTAGGATCGACCCCAACTCTTGTTAGATTCTATATTTGATCAACGACCGCTTTACTCTTAATTTGGAGTGTAAATTTGGGTGTATCAAAACACATTATGACCAAAATAAATATATAAGTGTCAACACTAGATGAACACAAATCGATTTTACAAAAAAATCACTTTTGTCATTAATAGGATCAACTAGTGTTGTCACTTAATTCTAACAATAAACACATTATCACCAAAATAAATATATAAGTGTCAACACTAGATGGATACAAATCAATTTTGCAAGAAAATTAATTTTGTCATCAATAGGATCAACTAGTGTTGTCACTTACGCCAAACAAACATATTATTACTATAACATACTCTAAAAAATTATTCAAACATGTATACAATAACTAAAAATTTTATCAAAAAAATATCTCGACGTTTTCACATATGCTTGGAGATGGACGGGTTGGTGATACTTCAATTGTTGCCGGCGAATATTAAAAACCTAAAATTTCAAGTACAATTAAAGTATATTATACACAAGTTCAAGTTCTAAAGTACATTAAAATATTCAAGTTCCATATTAAATTTAAGTTCAGGTTAAAAACTACTAAAGTTCAACTTAACAAATCCTAAAGTTCAAGTTTTAAATTATATTTAATCAAAATTCACAACTTCAAGTTCAAGTTCTAAAATCTTAAAGTTCAAGTTCAAAATTAAATCTAAGTTCAACTTATTAAGAAATCTTAAAGTTCAAATTTTATACTACATTCAACAATTAATTCAAAGTTTACAACTTAAAATTCAAGTTCCAAAATAAATCTAAGTTCAAGTTAAACACTACTAAAATTAAACTTAAAAAATCCTAAAGTTCAAGTTCTACATTATATACAAGTTCAAAGTTCACAAAAAAGATCAAGTTCTAAAATTCTAAATTCAAGTTCTAATGAAATTAAATATAAGTTGAACCTAACTAAAAAATCCTAAAGTTCTAACTTAAGAAATCTTAATTAAAGTTCAAATTTTATATTACTTTCAACTTCTAAGTTCACAACTTAATAAAATATTCAAGTTCCAAATTAAATCTAAGTTCAAGTTAAAAACTACTAAAGTTCAACTTAAATAAAAAATCCTAAAGTTTAACTTTTAAATTATATCGTCTAATAAAAAATCACAACTTGAAGTTTAAGTTCTAAAATCTCAAATTAAAGTTCAAGTTCAAAATTAAATTTAGGTACAACTTAAGAAATCCTAAAGTTCAAATTTTATACTATATTCAACTTAATTCAAAGTTCACAACTTAAAATTCAAGTTCCAAATTAAATCTAAGTTCAAAATAAACATTACTAAAGTTAAACTTAACAAATCCTAAAGTTCACAATTTGAAGTTCAAGTTCTAAAATCCCAACAATTCCAACTTCAACAAGAACTCAATTCCAACTAAAAAATACCTAATATACAATCTCATTCAAAAAAATCCAAATTCAAACTAAAACCCTTAAATGTTTGTTCACTAATTCACACAACATATACAAATTAATTATGCTAATACCATTGTAACTTCATAAAAATAGTATTCCAAAACAAAAATACTCAATTCATAATCTAATTTCAAAAACAAAAATTTAAAGTATTGCCATAAAAATAAAATAATAATGTCGTCCACATATTCACAATGAAAGATACAAAATAAGTATTGCAACATCATAATATCAACAAGATAAGTGAAATACACTACATAATAATTTACAAAATTCAAAAAATTTAAAGAATAAATATATAACAAAAAATACTAAAATGGAGGAAGAACAAGAACAAAATTAGTATCTTAGGATGTTGGGGAGGGTCACCGGAGCGAGAATTTGGTGGTGAGTGACCGACGCCGGCGGTTTTAGGAGGCAGTGGGCGACGCCGTCCGTCGCCATTCATTAAATATCTTTTGACCTGTTGACCAAAATGCAACAGACTGGGCGACACAGTCCGTCACAAATTTAATTAAAATACATTTTTAAAAAAAGCGACGGACGGTATCATCAAGTCCGACACAATTTTTAAAATTAAAAAAAAAGTGACAGATGCCATCACTTTTTAATTAAATAAATATATATTAATTTAAAAAAATTGACGAAAAAATTCGCCAAAAATAGCGACAAACATGTAGACACTGTCCATCACATTTTTTAATAAAATTAATTTAAAAAATAATTTTAATAAAATAACAAAGGACTGCATCTTTTAATCCGTCGCGTTTTATGGAGACGCAGTCCGTTTCTTTTTTGCCGTTTTTTAGTAGTGAGAATAACTTATAATATTGCTTAAAAATGACATAAAAATACTATAAATCTTAATAAATTAACTACCAAAAATATTTAATAATCAAATAAGAAAGTTGGTTGACTCTCTTAATTTCATATATTCCGCATAAATTGAAATAGAAGGACTACCATATATTATTTGAAAATGACGTATAAAACACTATAAATCACAATAAATTAATAACATAAAATATTTTATAAAAAAATACATACAAAAATTTAATTGACTATCTAAATTTTATGTATATCGCATAAGCAAATAATATGCGGGCTCTTAATATCTGGTACTCCGTCCGTCTCATTTTATGTGATATCCTTTGGCATAACACGAAGTTAAGGAAAAAAAATGAAGACTTTTAAAAATTCTAGTTTAAAATCATTCTTAGATATTTGTGTGACTGAGAATCATTTTATTAAGGATAAAAAGAGAATTTTAAAGGTAAATTATTTTTTATTAGAATAAGATAATATCTTTTTTAAATGGACTAAAAAAAATATCACATAAAATGAGATATTTGGCTTACTTCAATTAATTTAAAATTTATTAGTGAAAATTGAAGTTCGGCCAAAAGAGAGTGGGTGGAAGATGAAACAAACAAACTTGCTATTGACAAAAGGAAGAGTCTTGGTATAAGAATACGCATGCTAGCTGGTATCTATATAAGAGCACCGCCCTCATCCACCATTTACAAATACCATATTGCTTCTTTGACACCAGCCTTAATTCCACTGTCCTCTCTTTCGACTCATTGGGTAAACAAACAACGAGGCATCTCTCTCTTTTTACTCAAATAATTTTCATCTCTTTGGAACCATACAACACTATGAATAGCAGCAGTGCAGGTCTTCTTCATCATCATCATCATCATCAAGAAGAAGAAAACCCTAACACCAGTGAGGATAACACCTCAACTAGTAGCAGCAAGAGAGGAGGTAAAGGCAAAGGAGGACCTGATAACAACAAATTTAGGTTTCGAGGAGTTCGACAACGCAGCTGGGGTAAGTGGGTGGCTGAGATCCGTGAGCCGCGTAAACGGACCCGCCGTTGGCTTGGCACGTTTGCCACGGCTGAAGATGCGGCTCGAGCTTATGATCGTGCAGCTATTATACTTTACGGTTCAAAGGCTCAGCTTAATCTCCAGCCTTCTGGTGCAAATAGTAGTAGCTCATCCTCCGCATCTTCTTCTAGACGCGGCTCCTCTTCATCCTCTACGGCCCAAACTCTTCGTCCTTTACTTCCTAGACCTCCTTCCGGATTTGATCTTTCTTTCTCTTCTACGGTATTACCTCCAAACGTATTGGCTGCTGGTAATAATTACGTACCCTATGGGTTTTACCCCTCCGTACAATATGCTGCTGACATGTCACAACAGTTGATTCAGAAACCTTATGGGAATGGATATCTCGAGGGTGAGACCGCTAAAGCATCTGAGATGGTATGGTCTGGTTCAAACCCTAACCCTAACCCTAACCCTAACCCAAGACATCATCAACAACAAGAAGAAGAGGATCAACATCAGCTGCAACATCAACATAATTGTTTGTATGATAACAACGTAAACAATTTGTCTGAATGTTCGACTCAAATGGTGGATGCAGCACCGGTTGTTTCCGATCCAGTGGCTGCAGTGGGAGGTACAGGATCTCCGGTTTTGTGGCCGATTGGTGATGATAATTACCACACGGCGGATATTTGGGATTATGGAAATGATCTATTCTTGTTTGATTTTTGAATCAATAGAGAATTAGCAATGTCTCCAATTACAAGCAACAACAGTGAAGTACTAGTGTTCTTTTTGTTTTTTTTAGAAAGATATCTGGTCGAAATTGCATTCTCCAGTTTCTAGCGAAAATAAGTAGCATTTATGCAAGCGGTTGCATGTTTCTGAATCTCTGAGGCACAAGATGAGATATGACTAAACATCAAAAGCAAGATCATTTGTTTACTGCTTTGATCAGGTTAATTATGTCTCCTCTTTCACTTGATAAGTGTTTTTTTCTTTTAAAAAAATGTCTGAATTTTCTTTATTTGTGGCTTTTGCGCCTTTTCTAAAAGGGTTAGTAGTCTAAAAATAAGCTTTCATTTTTACCATGTAGCTAAGTAGTACTTGATTTAGTGAATGAAAAAATAAAATTCTGTTTGATGAAATATTTGTGTCCATTTTCAATTCATGAATCTTGCATTATTTTCACATTTCAATTTCCAGGAATGCTCGAAGAACTCCAGTAGTAGTACACCGAAATTCTAAGCAAAATTATTAGTTGAACTATGACAAAGCTTGGTTGTTCTCTAACTTTGGGCATTTGACAGCCTTTTACCTGGATCTTAAGACGATTTTAGGCGCCGGTTACCTCTTACACATTAATTGAATTAACCGACAATTAACAGTAGAGTGACACTAGTAATTTCCGCGTGCTAGAACCTCGTAGCCGCAGATCATATCACCGTTTTGGTTGTATTTGGTGGATATTTAAAGGTGAGGATGGAAAATTAAGTCTAGTAAAATTTTTTTTTAAGAGTTATGATTGTTTTTGTTTGAAAGATTGTGATTTTTTTAAAAAAGTTTTGTAATTTTTTAAATGGTTGTAACTTTCTTGAAAGTTTTTATGATTTTTTCGAATGATTGTGAATTTTTTGAATCGTTTTGATTTTTTTCAAATATTGTAACTTTTTCAATAAAACACAATAAATACTTATTTGTCACTTTTATCTTGTTACTATTTCACTTGTTGAAGTCAAATTATATGAATTTTGATCAACATTTTAAATTTATTTTTCATCATATTAATATGAGAAAGATTGCAACTTATAACATTTTTTATATTGTTTTCAACCATCTCAATTTTAAATTTTAAATACTAAATTTATCTATTTCAATTTAGCTTTGAAGATTAGTCAAGTTGATTTCGAAAAACAAAACAGTAAGCAAAGAAAATGTTTACTCTACTTTTTATTTTTTCCAAATAGAAGAGTGTTATCGCGTTTCTCATATTGACTTTTTTTTTCTTTTACATATGTTTTCTTATAAATAGATTAGAGTTTATAAGTGATTTCGTTATTAATTTTTGAGATCAATAAAATTTCGTTATAACAGATAAATTTATATTATATGAGGAGAAAATAATTTGCAACCCATAATATGGTGTAGGGATTAGTTCCCTAAGGACGTACAAAGAATTATGTGATCTCAAATATTTGTTTAATACATTTGGAATTTTTCATTTTTTAATTTTCTTTGTTCATTTTCATATTCTTGTAAAATACACTACCCATCAAGTTTAAGGAATTTCATTTTGTTATTTTTTGGTCCAACTATTTTTCTGAATTTGGAAACTAAATTTTTTTCTCTGCTTTATTTAATTTTCTATCTTAAAGATATAAAAATTGAAAACATTACAAGAATATATATTTTAAGAGCATAAATTACGAATCATGTTAACTCTAAAAAATATTTATAATTTTAAATTTTTTATTTACATTTGTGTCATCTCATTCTAATATTTTTTTTTAAAAAAATCTTAATGCATAGGTAATGTCTATTTATTCCTTACTGAAAAGATATTTATTTATGATATAGAGATGATTTTTTTTTGTTGTATATATTATGTTTATCTAAGTCACATTAATATACTCCAATTAATGATTGGAGTCTACCCGTCTCTCTTCATTGATTTTTTTTAAGGGGGGGGGGGGGGGGGAATT
>JBCEWC010019726.1:0-11277 GCA_038996855.1 Solanum aculeatissimum
TAGAAATTGTACTATGAATAGTATTTTGAATATGCCAAACCAAACAAACAATAAAAATTACTCTCAGCATAACTAATCCCAAATATAACTTATCCCACCATAACTTATCCCAGTATAACTTTAATCCAAACCAAACGACCCCTTAAGGAATAAAACAAGCAGGAGCAGACTTGCATTGTTTTTGGTAGTAAGGTAACAAACATTCTTTTGATGTTTTCGTGGGGTGTTAGAGCAGACTTGCATTATGTGTCAATGGTCCTTTAAGGCTAAACCATTGTGCTTAGCTAATAAGAAAACAACAGGATGCTATCAATGAATAGGTACTGCTAGGGCTATCGCAAGCTGCTGAATGCGAGATGAATGTTAACATAAAATGGTCAGATGCCGCACCCACTTATGAGCCGTTTTGATTGGGCTCAAAATCTCACCTTCCTTAGCATCAGCTATGTGAGATTTTGGTGTGCGCTACGGCAAGCACTCATGTCTTCTAAGGTGCACCAACCAGAGGTATCTCTGGGAACTCCTCTCCTTGTGAAAAGGTACTAACCATCGGTCCTTTGACAAAGGAAGGTGCCATCCCTTCTTTTCTCTCACAATCTCGATAGCCCTGCAGTTGAACAGATGAGTTATGGAGAAACATAGTATCTAAGCTTATGTACTTTAAACTTCTTCTGATTACATATTTGAGTGAACAATTGAAGTTTTGTAGCCTAGAACATAAGCGTTATATATATATATATATATTTCCCTTTTGGAGAAGCTTTTTGGACTAGCAGCTATCTTTTGCATTGACATGTCATAAGTAAAACTTCTGCTTCTTCTCCTTTGTGGCTGTTTTTTGAGATTTTTCGAATTTAACACTAGGTTTTCCTTTTCCCTTTCAATTTTTTGTGTAGCTTTTGGTTTGAGTTGGAATAAATTTGTTAATTGTAGCCTTTCTTCTACATAACAATAGTAATATGTTGAAATTCAGGCACCTAGGACTTCCAAAGGAAGTTTGAGAACTGGGAGATCCTTTGGCAAAGACTCTTCGACCAATCATTGGCAGCGGATTATTGAATGCCTCAACTCTCTTCTCTGTATATTGAAAGAAAATTTTGTATGGATCTCATAACTTTTTCCTTTACTAAATTTCCAAGATAAGCTAATGCTTGCTGTTTATATAGATCTATGGGTGCATGGAATAAAAGTTATTTGTTTCTTTTAGGTTCCTCCAATTCTTGTGCAAAAGATATTTATTCAGACCTTCTCATACATCAATGTACAACTGTTTAACAGGTGAGTGAATTTTGTTATTCTAAGTTGTATTGGTGCTATATGCCAGTTGTCAAATGCTCATTCAGCTAAATATTGCAACTTGCAGTCTTCTCCTCCGAAGGGAGTGTTGTACGTTCAGTAATGGGGAATATGTTAAAGCTGGGTTAGCTGAGTTAGAGCTATGGTGCTGCCAAGCAAAAGAAGAGGTAAGTTCAGCATGTCTATAATTTACACATTGCTATTCATGTCTCATTTTTGTCAGCTTTATTGAAAAGATTGAATTCATTTCCTTTTTGTTCTTTATTGCAGTATGCAGGTTCCTCTTGGGATGAACTCAAACATATTAGACAAGCTGTTGGGTTCTTGGTATGTTAGTATCTTTCATCGTCGCTTAGAAAATATATCTGCATGTTACACTCTGAAGATCTTGGTAGTGTTGAAGGGTGTGAGTTGTCTTAAGTGGTTGCCCTTCCTATATATGTGCCCTCATTTATTATTTTATTTGGATATCATTTTTTGACTTCCTTCTCTATCTTGAGATGCCATGAGCGGTTTTGTCTTGATCTTTGAATTATTGTCGATTGGTTTTTTCATGTTTCACGTGACATTCTTTTGATGATGCAAATAATTATTAATGTGATGGGAAAGATCCCAGCATACAAGTTGTTCCATGAAAGTTCCCAGCAAGTAGGCATGGCTAATTCTGTAACAAAAGTCCCTTGACAATTTATATAGAGTTGAACGTGTAGTGCTGGACTGAGCTATTGAAATTTTCTCAAGCCTTTTTATCTCACCAGTGGTACTTATTTTCTTCCATAGTATTGCAGCTGTCACAGACTTAGTTGTTGCCAGATAATTGTTGCTCATTTTTCCTTTTAGAATTTGTTCATGTCTATGTTTTTTGATGTAAATTGCAAGTAGAAATTGCTACTATCATATTTTGGGTTTGTTTTATATATTGCAACAACTAATGTAATTTCCCGTTCCTGTTACTTGTTCACAGGTTATACATCAGAAGTATAGAATATCTTATGATGAGATCACCAATGACTTGTGTCCTGTAGGTCTCTTTTCCTCTTCAGTATTTGTTTTGTAAATAGTCTTCTTTTCTGTCGCCATTTAGCCAGTTAGATCGAAAGAGTTCTTTGTCAAATTCTCCTCTTATATTCATTTGAGTCTAACATACAACACTATATGTAATCTCTCTCTAAATTTCTTTCTTTTGCAGATTCTTAGTGTCCAGCAACTTTACAGAATCTGTACGCTCTATTGGGATGACAACTATAATACACGAAGTGTTTCCCCAGATGTAAGATATGCATACTGATGGCTTTTGTCTCATTGAAAGTCCTACAGTACATTTTCCTTTTCAGATAGCCCCTACAGTAATTTTCATCTGAGCATAGTTGGGTTTCTTTTGAAATTCCCTTCTCTCTTGTTACAGGTCATATCAAGCATGAGGGTGTTGATGACAGAGGACTCAAACAATGCCGAGAGCAACTCCTTTCTATTGGATGATAATTCAAGGTGAGAAACTGTTCTCTCACCCCACTTGTGGGATTCTACTGGGTATGTTGTTGTTGTTGTTGTTGTTGTCCAAGTCAAATGTTGGACAAGAAACGTGATCATCTAATCACCGCTACTCTTTCTTTTGCTCCCTGTACCCTCCTTTTTTTACCTTCCCCTCTTTTTAAGAACTTGGTATCCCCAGAGGTACAACATACAGCATACAAACACTTGGTTTTAAGAATTTCTCACCGCAACTTGCCCTCTTTTTTCAGTTATACACCTTAAGTTTGTAGAGGTCCTATGGGTCCTCTAAGCTTGTGTAAAGTGGAATTCTCTCCCCCTTATTTGTTGATGTGGGGCAGATTGTTAACTCAATGTGCGCTAGTTAAAAAACAATGCCAGTAGTACAGCTTATGGCCAGAATACACCATATATTTATGTCAAACACCATATTTTTCAATCAAAAGCGATATGATCCAATCAAGAGTTGGGCAAATGTCATTCTTCTTCTTACAGCTATCCAAACCCGTTCAACTCCAACTTCTCTCAGCTCATATGGTCAGAACCACTTCCAGAAAATACCACTTCCCTTTTTGTATAAAATATTGTGAGTCAGACCCTACTCAATCTGCAGAAATCATCAAATTCAAACAAAAACTTGATGAAATGATTTTAGGCCCTTTGATAATTTTAAAAGAATGGCAAAGATGATTCAAGTCTTCTGATATACTTAAATAATCTTCTGACCTTTATCGAAAAAAGATTTGAAGTCTTCTGATAATGATAATGGGTGGGTTATGGTGGAAAAACAATGAGTAAGGTGTTTTGGGTTGGGGTGGGGGGTGGGGGGCAGTGAAAAAGAAACAAAATCACGTCCTGGAGAACAAGATGGCAGTATTTGGAGTTACATTGCCCAACTGAAATTTGGATTTTTGGTCTCTTAGGGTGGTAATTACTCTTCTCCATTAGTTCAATCAAAAAAATTTTCTCCTTTTTATCATCCCTAGTTGAAAACTTCTTTGGCTAGTGATATCGGTTTGACAATTTACTTGTTCAAATTCCCCATGTAATTAAAAGCAGAAGTATATAATTATTTACTCCCCTGACAAATAAATTTCTGAAAGTGAACTACAGTAATCACCATTATATATTCTCTTCCGCTACTACCATCACATGTATGGTCAAAGTCTTCTTTGTTTGTTGAAAATTTAACTAACTCACTCCCACTCATTTGACTTACAAATTGTGCTTTACACAGCTTTTCTACACTTCTGGTAGGAAACCATCTGGGACTTTTCTATTTTCTTCTTTATACTTGTCTTCGAATTGTCAATGACAACTTTCTGTTATTGAAATTTGCCAGATACACTGTTATGTTAGTACCTATCCTTGAGTTGAGGTGTAAGCAAGTTCTTGTCTTTTTCAACTTCTAAAATTAAAAAAAAATTCTAAAATTTTTTAAGAAGGACATCTTTCAATTCTTCTGCATACATCTAGCTTTGTCTCTTTTTGTGCAAGAATATTAGTTTCTTCAGTTTTTGTCATTCTTTTTTTTTTTATGACAAGGGGAACCCACAGCCGATACCCTTTGGGTGCGCGCAGGGTAAACCCTCGCTCTTATGCAATAGCTCGTAAACCACATATGAGAGGTAAACCACGCTAGGCAAGCCCGGTGCGACGAGCTTGACCCAGAAAGCATTGTCCAAGGGGTTTCGAACTTGAGACCTCCAACATGGAAGCCCCAAGCCCAAACCACTGGGCCACCCTGAAGGGTTTCAGTTTTTGTCATTCTTTTACACTGGAAATATGAAAAATGTCAAGTTTTAGTTTTTGACCCCTCGATTCAACCATTGGTTGATCAAGAAAGAACAAGATTCATGGCTTTTTTCGGAAGCTATTGAGTTTGAGCAGATGGAAGTGTTTTTCGATATTTGATGTGTTTAATGGACATAAAGGGTGGGGATAAGCTTAAATTTCAGTTATTTCTTGTATGGACTGCAAACTGTGCTCAAAATTATTCTGTTACAAGAAAAAATAATACTGCCAGAAATGAGAAGTCAAAGGATGAAGTAGGTCAAAATGTAAAGGGGTACTTCTGCCTCCCACCCCTCCATAGTAGTGTTAAGTTGTTTAGTAAACAAGCTAGTTTCATGTTGTTTGTGCCTGTAACACAAAATATCAAGTTATCTTTAAGTTTCTTCTGGGTCTCTAGGAAAATATATTCTCTATTCAGTTAAACTCAAATCAAATTGGGTGAACCGGGTTCAATCCCCGGCAATGGCGTTCCCTTTTCCCTTTTTGCTGAATACAATATGACCCAGACTTCAATCTGGGTAATTGAATTAAAAAACTCATACCAAAATGATGTGTAACTAGTTGGAAGGAAAGATTTCAAAATTTCAGACTTGGTTAGTTGCCTTCTTTTGATGAATTTATATGTTTTGATTGGCTGATATGATAGAGGTCCAATATATTTGAATTTCCTCCTTGGGTCGTTGTATTAATTCTTTTAGACATATTCAATTGATACTAGAACAAATGTATTAACTTGTATGGAACTTGGTCCAACTCCTGCTCAGAGGGAATTTTGCTCAAATACTATTGAAGTCTGTAAGGGATAAGCGGAAAAAAGGAGTTATTGGTGAATGTTTTGCTTTGACTTTTATCCTAACAAGGATTCACATGTTTGATAAAAGCTAAAACTGGTCCTGATACAACTATACATCCTCCAGTGCAATCTTTTGAACTAGGTGAAAACCTTAGGTATAACCACTACTTCTCTTTTGAATGCAGCATCCCATTCTCTATTGATGAAGTCTCAGAATCTCTTCAAGTGAAGGATTTTGCAGATGTCAAACCTGCAACAGAACTTATCGAGAATCCAGCCTTCCCATTTTTACACGAGTGAGGCCTAGGAACCTCGAGGGTTTCTTGCATTATAGTGTTACAGATTTGTTGAAAATGTCCTATTCAATTTGTTGTATATTCATTCTTCTTTTTTTCCCTTTCAATTTTTTAATGCCCAATATAGATTGCTGTAAAATAATTTTCTTTTTCTTTTTTGTGTTTATAATTGTAATTCCGATAGCATAAGGTTGAGTCAAATTTTGTATTTGTTTTGGTGCAAAGAGCAGCAGCAACAATATTCTTTTATGAGGAAAATAGATGGCAAAGTGTGTTGGTAATAGTGATGGGTGTAAAAGTTTTGTAGTCTGTCCACATTTCATTATGTAATGAAGCAGAATATTGTCATATACTAAGGTTGATTCTGTACATTGATTTGATTCAGATTTGCATTATTTAAAGGGGAAAACGAAATATTGCACTGAAAACTTATGAGCAAATTGTGGGGGTTATTTGTGCATTTTCTCTTCATTTCCAAATAGTGTATGGTGAAATTGAAATTTTTTACATTTTGAGTCACTCACTTATAACCAAGACGACTCACGTCTGAAATGGCTCCTATTATATAGTTCAATCTATCCGTCTTCTACCATTATTGAACTTCAAATATGATCTCTGTGAGAAATTTGAAAGTCAATAGTGGAGGTTTTTTGAAGAAGAATTTGCAGCAGCTTTGTCCTTGTAGTTAGAGACATTTTTGTACAAGATACATAAATTGTCTGTATGAGTTTATACATAGGGGTGTACAAAGAAAAAGTAGTTCAATTGCTAATGTGCAAAATATTGTGTTTTTGCTGATTTAACACATGCAAAGTAGATATATAATGATTGTAGTTGATTTTCCTAATGGGAAAATAGACATGTATCAAATATTAACCAAATAGTTTTGAACCACCAATGAACATCACTAGTCACTAATACTACTTAATTATTTTTGGGGTAAGGCGGGAACAACATATTTATAGAGCATGAACTATTTTAAATGGACACTCTTTTTCCATATACGTACTAGACGGAAGAAAATTAATTTTACTTTTATGTCTAGTTTAAATCTTGCATGCCTCTTAAAAAATAACAATTGACATAATTATTCTATTATATTATTAATAATAATTAATATTTAATTTTATATCTTGAGAAATGATTTAGAGCTAAAAGTAATATATGATTTTTTAATAAAATATTTTTCTCTTCATATGGCTATAAGTGACAAATAAAAGTTAACATATAGATTGTAAATTAGGATATTGTTTGGGTCGATTTATTTTAAGTGTTTTGAAGCTAAAATAACTTTTTAAGCACTTCTAGAAAAGTGTGACTTGTCCACATTAAACAAAATGACAAAAATGGTCCCTTAGTTCCGGGCTCCATTTGGAAGCCTCGCGAATAATCTCATTACCTTCTCGAGCAAGATCACATCCTTTATTACGAGTTTTTACACATGCTTCTAGAGCTATCGATTAGCTACGACACCTGGCACATTACCCCAAGGATGTCCTAAAGTTCCTCCACCGAACTGTAGTACAGAATCATCCCCAAAGATCTCGGTCAAAGCAAGCATATGTCAAATGTGAATGCCTCCTGAAGCCACAGGTAGATCATTGATCTCATGCCAAATCCCATCAATTGAATCATTTTTTCGAGAAATACGAGACATCTAAGTCATACAAGTAAAGAGATCTATTCATTGATAAGAAAAAAAAACGTGAACGGGAATTGAATTGATGAGAAAATAGAATCCTGGCCCGCGAGATTTGATTGATGAGAAAGAAAGAGAATTCTTGGTTCAGTTCTCCACCTTAACGATAGAAAATAGAATTGATCAAATTCTATTGAGTCTGACTCATAGTGATCATTTATGAAAGAATTAATGTGTCATTTGACTATTAGGTCCTTTAAATTGCCAAAGTGCACACTTTGGGTTACCGATAAACAGTTATGAAACTTTAATTATTAAATTAATTGAAATTGTGAAAAATAAAAAATATTTAATGGAATCTAGCATTTGGACGTACATTTTTTGTGGTTTAATGCTATTTTTGGTCTACTTCGAGAAGTTTTATGCAATTTTTAAAGGTGTAATATTTGTTATTCTAAATTATTTTTTCTATATGGTGTAATTTTTTATGCTGTGACTTATTAATTTTTGACAAAAATTTAAGATATTTTAGATTATTTTTTTTCTTTCCACAAATAAAATTTAACAAATTAAATTTCTCTTTTTAAAAAAAAAATTCATCTCACACAACTGTATGACAATAAAATTCACGTCGAGAAAATAGTAATCAAGGAACGAAAAATATTGCAACAATCGTAGTATTTTATTTCAAAGTGTGAGTTCTACAATCTATATGAATCCTCTGAAGTCGCCTTTTCAAATATAAATTCAACAACTCTTAAGCTTGATCTTGAATCTTGTGGAACTTGATTGATTTGATCTTGACTTGTACTTGAATTCAAGGGCTTTTGGGCTTGTTCTTGAATTTAGTGGTCTTGATCTTGATGCGTTCTTGAACTTGAATGTTTGAATTCTTGAACTTGTTGCTTGTAGAGAAACCTGCGACGTTTGATCTACGAGCTCTAGCTTCTTGTTAGAATTCTTGTATGTGAATTCTGAATTATGAGGACCCCTATATATAGTTGTAGAATAGAGGAGTTATGATGAAATCATACTTTCTTCCGACCAATCAGATTTAAAGTGACATGGCACAGAAAAAATGATAGGAATATGTTTCATTTCAAGTGACATGACGATATTTGATTGGTTGGAACACATCACTTGTACATGTGATATATTTTCATAGGGCTTTGATTGAGATAGGAATGTCATGTCATTTGACACATGACATGATCCTATTGACTTATTTATTTGACTTGACATGCAACGCCATCCAATACGTGACATTAAGTGGGCCTTTAGGATGAGAGAATATTGGGTCTAATAAAATGGATCATCTTTCGTAGCTCAAATAAATGAATTTGAACTTTTAATTAATTAATCCAATTGTACTAATTCACAATATTCATTTGGACTAATATACTTTGAATTTAATATAATTGGAATTATTTTCAAAATTTATATTTAATAAATTTTATATGATTACATATGTCCCCTACATCAAGTCTTGTCGAGATATTTATCTTTTGAAGACTACGCTTGAAGTATTAATTTGATAATTTTATCAGGGTTAACAATGATTTTTACATCTTACAACATAGGATTCCATGGCTTTGAAAACTTTTAGATAAGTTGAATCATGGTGACCTCACAAAATAGTAAACCAAGTTGCCTTCCCCAATTACCTTAAACTTTCCCTAAATTAATCGGGTTTTACTTTCATTACCCTAAATTCATTACCCTTATGTATTGAAAAATAAATAGGTGTATTACACGTGTCCTTCTAGATCCTCCTTCGATTTTCAATTGTTTTGCTTAGATTTTTAGGAGATCTATTTGGTTTCTAAATGAGATAAGCATAACCATTTGAGGAGTGTAAATGAACAAAAAAAAAAAAATGAATCTGTTAATTTAGACACTTTCAAAAGTAAATATAAGTCTACAATCCAGATAAAGAAAAAATCGATGCCATGAACGAATATTTGAAATATCGACAAGAAAACAACAAATAAATGTTTGAAGTATAATTATCACGATTATGTACATCAATCCAGTTGTATCAATATTTTCTATCCCTTTTTTTTTCATTTAATTGATTGAAAAATTGAAGTTGAGAAATGCATATTAATAGAATACAACTTAACTAAATCGAGAATACAAATAATCGATCAAAAATTAGTTAAATAAGCTGAAAATATATAAAGACAGAAAATAATAAATCAGAAATTCAATCTCCCACAAACTTATCAATGGGACAAAATTGGGTAGGAAAAAAAAGGGAGGAAAATCACGCAACAACCATGTAGGCATGTAGTACAAACCTTTGAAAATTTTATTCACATAGCTTTTATGTATTCTCATACCATCTACACCTAAGAAATTGGAACAAAATAGTGAATGATATAAAATCAGTTAAAGAAAGAGATACAAAAGCTCATATTACTTCATTCTACCCATGTCATAGTGATGAGGTTCCTGTTAACTTTTCTGAATTCCCAAATCAAAAATATATAAAACACCATTTTGATTTTAATAAATAAGAAAATCAATATCTTTGAAGAAAAACAATTAAACCCAGAAAATGGAAAAGGAATCCCCAGAAATTTACAATTAGAATGAAATATTACCTCCAAATCATGGCAAAATATAAAATTTCATCACCAACTCGAACCTCAAATCACTCTTCTCTAATTTTTTCTCCCTCCATTTCTGAGTTTCTTCATTGAACTCTCAATTAAGTGTAGAAAATTTTTGTAACAACTGAAGAGGAACAACTAAAAAGAATGAAAAATAAAAAGAAGATTACCCGAAAGATGAAAAACTGACGGAAAAATCTAAGCAAAACAATTGAAAATCGAAGGAGGATGTGCAAGGACACATTTATTTATCAGTACATAAAGGTAATGAATGATGTAGAACAATTTCCAATGCTATTGGTACAACTTTGTAGAGCTGTGATCGTACTTCACCTTGTTGGCTTATATATAAGGGTAATGTGGTAATATATTTGATAGGTGAACTTAATTCTAGTCACCAGGCAAAAAGATTCTATGACTTAAAATAGGATATGATACATGCTTTCTATTTAGGAGCCAGTAGCTGATTAATCAAAAATAGTATTCTTCAGTATCTTGAGTATGCCATAAAAGTTAATTGATTGTAAAGGGAGTTGATTCAATTAAAATAGATTATTGATCTTTCTGGAATAAATTTAGCTTCTACGTAGTTATGGATGTGCACTCTTAGGACAAAGATTATATGAGCATTTATTTGTGTTTTTTTGCTAGATTCATTGGAAAAGATTGGGCATATACACATTTATCATTGCAGATTAGATTTAATTCAAAAACAACATAAATTCTACTTACGAACAAGTGTTGGAGTTGATCAGCTGGTATCTGATTCTTAGTGTTACCTCTACATTTAATTTGCACTTGTAAAACAAATTGAATACTTTTTTTTGTTGTGATGATGAGACAAAGACAACAAGGACATGCTTTTAAGTTATTAATACCAAAAAATCAAAGTATCTAAGCACTAGAGACGTAGAGAAGAAAGCAACAGGTGTTGTATATGAATCTTCAGAAAATTGAACCATCAAAAGAGTTGTACAAGGTCAATCTACTTATTATTGTAGAATAAATGATATGCTTCTAATATTAAAGTTTTAATGAACTCTTATTTTTGCAAAACATGAATAATGGAGAAAACTTTCAATTCAGACGAACAAAGTGAATAGTTATCTTAAAAATTAACTTGATGTGTTTACAAGTAGAAAAAAATCTCAGCCCATAATCTTAGGTTTCTCATTTTGTAATACGTGCTCAGTCTTTGTCTTTTTATGGACATATGCTTTCCGTTTTCACTTTTCCATACTCGACGGTAGAAGTTTCTGAAACGCGATCCTTACCATCTGTTAGGATCGAAACTCGGGAAAAGTCGAATTTAGCCAAATAATATTATGATGACAATAACAAATACAATAGTGA
>JBCEWC010019727.1:0-11277 GCA_038996855.1 Solanum aculeatissimum
ATATTTGAACAGGTTAAAGGAAAAGAAATAGATCTAAGTGTAGGAAAAATATTTCATATACCTATTATAAAAAACTTCTTTAAAATTAATAGAGAAGAATTCTACGTGATAAGTCAAAAGGTAAGATCATCAAATTAGACTTACTATACGAATACACATTTAAATATCATAATTGCATACATGTGTAATTAAAAAATAAATTTTTGTGTGCATATTAATCCATTGCACTCTTACTTATGTATAATTTATTTTCTTCAAGGTGATTTATATATACTAAAATAGATTCATGAACAAATAACTTTTCATTTTTTATCTGTATAAATAGAATGACGGAGAAAAAAAAGAGAAAAAAATGAATTCATAAAATTATTTTATTTAGATTTATAACACAAATAAATAAATTTATATTTATTTAATACAATTTATTATATTGATGAACCCATATGAATTATATAAATATTTTCTCTCTCTTATTATCACTTTTATTTGAAAAAAAAAAAAGAAGACACATGAGATCCATTATCTTATGTATCAAAAATTTAAGGCGGAATGACCTGATACGCCTTTGTACTTGGTTCGGATTGTAAAATTGATCCTTCTACTCATAATTTTGTCAACTAAACACTTAAACTCGCAACCTTTTAAACCCCTCCAACTTATCATGTCTCTCAATCGCGCTGATGTCACACTACATGTTAGATCAAATATGCCACATCATTTTTTATTTTTTACAACAATTTTAAAAAAAATAATAATTAAAATACTCATAACTTTCAGCCTTTTCCCCCTTCAAACACCAGTACACCATCCTAATACCTCCATCATCTTTGCCCATTAAAACTTCATTTCCATTGAACAACTACAATGACGATCAAAACATCAAAAATTATTTCCTTTTTACCTCTAAAAAATAAAAATTAAAAAGAAGAATTTGTGAATAACACAACTTCCGGAGGGGCTGAAAATGAAAATTAAGAAATTGAAGTTTGTATTTCTGATCAACTAAATTAGGGTTTTTCCATTACGCCATGTTCAGTAAATTACACTAAATTCAGGAAAAAAGAACCTTTAAGAAACTCAAAATCACAAGTCTTTCTCACGAATTCCATTCAAGCTCTTCCCTTACCCCAATCAGAAAATCACTAGAAATTGGGGAGCATCGGACCCACTCGCAGGCAAAATCTCTCAACAACAAGGCTACAGCTTGTCAGAAACAAGACAATATATACCAAGTGTGACCTTATCAACAGAAGCAACCACCAACCCAAATTCAAAAATGGTTATGTCGGCTAGTGGCGGGTTGGGCCTGGAAACCTCAACAACTCCGTTCATGTCGAGAACCTCCGGCTTGTCAGAAGAAATTTGAGTTTTCAGGTCGAGTTTGTGGGTTGCTTTAGGAGTTTCTTTTTTGTCGCCTTTCCACCATGACAGAATCCCCATGGCTATTCGCTAAGAAAGAAATTGAAGTTGCAATCACTTCAAAACTAAATAATTTTCACAAATCAAGCAATTGATTTTACAATGGAAGAACAAATATTTGTTAAACATTGTTTTGGCAATAATCATTTCTTGGGTTTTTGACATTAATTTTTGCCATGTTGAGAGATGGGTGGGTTGGAGAAGGAATGAGAGTTCTCTTTTCCTTTCCTTTTTTTTTTCCTTGTAGTTTATTTATTTTTTTGATTTTAGACCTTAAAAATCAAAATTTGTCTCTTCACTCTCCTTATGCGTGTGAAACTCACGTATTTTGTCCAGCTCACCTATTAAGTTGCCACACAAGCTCAGTCAACGGTCAGAGGGGTTTAAAAAATTGAGTTTCGTCGGGTTTAAGTGTTTAGTTGGCAAAATTATGAGTAGAAGGGTCCAGTTTACAATTCGAACCAAGTACAAAGACCTATTAGGTCATTCCGTCAAAATTTAATGAAGCCTCATACACTTTTTTGTTGTTTGTGCCTCTCCCATTATAATTTTTTTTGTTTTAGATGTGTTTTGATGCAGAAAGAGAAGGTCATTGCTTGTGCTTCAAGACAGTTGAAGCTATACAAAAAGAACTATCCCATTTGTGACTTCGAGTTGAAAGCAATAACATTTGCTTTGAAAATTTGAAGGCAATAATTGTACGAAGTTCATTATGAGGTTTTCCCCTATCATCACAGCCTAAAGCACATATTTAACCAGAAAGATCTGAATTTGAGATAGTAAAAATGATTGAAATTGTTAAATAATTATGGCATATTTACTATTTATCATTGAGACAAAGTTAATATAGTGGCGAATGCTTTGAGTAAAAGACAGCGAAAATGGATAATTTGATTTGTTACTAGCGGAGAAGTGATTTTTATAGGTGTTAGATTTCGATAAACAATTTTATAAGACTTGATATTTTTGAGTCTCACATAGCTTATGCATGTGGTGAGGCATGGTCACTTTTGATGAAGCAGACTAAGGCTAGCATTTGAAGACGAACGTTGTGCTTGATTTCGATCAAGGTGTTAAAAGATGAAGTAAAAAAAGCAATTCAAAATTAAGAAGAATTTTAAGGATCAAATTTGTATTTCTAGAATTGATGATTGATCTTAGGCGTATTTATGCACCTAATAATCAAATTTACCTATATTTACAGGTTAGTTTTAGGAAAAATGCATAGAGTCTAGGTGATTTTTATTATCATTTTGTTATTTTAAGCTAACCATGGAGAAGAAGCACTTTTTGTTATGTTTTCAGGGCTTAAGGCAAAAGATGAAGGTCCAAATCCATTACCATCAAATGAAAGAAAACACAATCGGAGCAATGGAACAAGAAAGAGTCAAGATACATGGAAATGGAACATCTTCGCATCGCAGAGATGCTTGATGACAAGCTAAATTTGGCTAAGATATAAAATGCATGACTATACTATGAAGAAATCAGTCCGCATCACGGACTGGGATGACCAAAGTGTAAAAGTTATTGAATTCTGCAGAAAATAAAAATACACAGGGATAAAACAAGTCCTCATCGCGGACTTGGATTTCAAGTTGGGAAAAGTTGAAAAATGGTATTTTTAAAAAGCTAGATGTGTAATTTTTATTTTTATCAATAATTCTTTAGCTGGAACGAGGGGAACGAACGAATAATATAATTCTAGGATTAAATTTTCTTCCTTTCTTTTCTTAATTTCACTTAGGGGTGACAATTTCAACCCATATAAGTGAAAGGAGTCCATTTAATCTATATTTATTTTAATGGATCACTCATATATGGGTAAATATGAGTCGATCTCTTTTAAGATCTCATACAAATATGGTCAAAATGGATTAAATATGGGTATCCATATAGACCTATAGATCCTCTACTCATAATAAAGAATTCTTAATTGCACTAAATAAAAAAACTAGTGGTGTGAAATTTGGGGGTGGGTATGGGGGTTGGCGTTGGGGATTAAAAAAATTAACTTTTTTTTAATTTTTTTTCTTTAGAAATAATTTGAGAGTGGGGATGGGGTAGGGGTTCGGTGGGGGTGGGGGTCATTTTGATTTTTTTTTTATCTTTCTTTAAAAATGTTTTTTTGGGGAGGATAGGGAGGGTCCGGTGGGGGTGGGGGTAGGGTGGAAGTGGAAGGTAGGGTGGTGAAAAAATTTAACTTTCTTATTTATTTTTTTTAAATCTTTGGGGATAGGGGGTCCAGTGGGGCTTGCAGTGAGTTTTTTTTTAAATGGTGATAGGGTGGAGGGTAAGGGATGGGGATGAGTATGGGTGAGGGGCGGGTGAGGTGGGTGAATTTTTGTTGATATTTTCTAATTTAAAAATTGAGTGTGGTAGATGTGTGAGTGGAGTGGGGGTGAGGGTTGGGGTGGGGGATAGTGTATAGAAGTAGAAAAAAATATTTTTTTTAATGAAAAAATATTTTTTTTTAAAAAATAATTATTGGGAGTGAGTTTGGGGTTATAGGGGTTGAGCATTTACAATCTAGCTTTAATAGTATTTTTTTTTTTTACACTTTAGGAGATTAAAGTGGGTTGGAATTATTTTACCCAAATCCATATTTACCCATATTTTATATGGATGGATTGTGATCCAATCCATTTTGGCTCAATTCATATTCAATCTATACAAATCCAATCCAATCATTTTCCACCTTTAATTTCATTCGTTAAATGTTCACGGAACTAATTATTTTTGTAATTCAAACAATGAGTGACTAATTTCTCTTATTTTGGGACTATAGTCGCAACACTATGTTATAGATTATCTTTTCTTTAGTTTATGATGGGGTTTTCAATACAATTACTCTTGTATTTCCTGAATCACTATTTCAATGTTTGGTCAATATTGGAATAAAGATGTTGTCTATCTTGAATTCAGAAGATAAATAGGAGATAGAACACAAAATACATGGAGCTTGTTTATTCTAGGGTTGCTAAGATAATTCGTATTTAGGAGTTTCGTGACACCTATCAATATACCCTGCTTGATTATAAAACAAGAAGATAAATTTAATATATTTTTGTTGGTTCATGTCTATCCCTACTCAACGATGTGGTTAGGATGTCAACAAGAGTAGGCAATGAGAGATCGAAAGATCATGATTGTAAAATCAACCCTGTAAATTCGTAACTAGATAACCCATTGGAAACCAAAGTGAGATATGATATGACATATGTCCTCAAAAGCTATAGTCCTGGAATCTTTGCTTAATTGAGTAAACTCTCGATTAAAAAATTAATCATTATTAGATTAATCTTTGTAGTTGTAGTAATAACACACACTTCACTTTCCTTAGAACACACACAATTACTTTTCGTGCATTGAAACTTTGCTAAGTGCCTCATTAAAGTTCTTTGGATATCCTAGCTCTCAATAAAGTCACTATATTACTTGGTTTGACCACATACACTTGTATATGCTTTGGTAGCAACAAGTTTTTGATGTCGCTGCCAACGACTTTAAATTTGTCAATTGATTATTTTTCAAAGCTCTTTATTGATTGTGCTAGTGTTGACAACTTGATCTTAGTCATGCTTTCTTGTAGGACACCAATTTGATTCACTGGCTGAACTAGAGACTTACTTTTGTCAGCGAAAGAGGAGGACAGATTTGTTATACTGGGTACCACTAATCACCCTGGTGAACGAAGAGAATTCAAAAGAAATAATATAAAAGGCTTTTGTGCCGAAGACGTCTAGACCAGTGTGAGGTGTGGCAATCCCACGAATTATAAACGTCACCAACAATATATAAAAGTCGTCGGCTAGTGGGAGGTTTGAGTTGAAATAGAATATGGTGCAGCTTTTGCACACTAATGGTGAGTTTACTGGGTTGCCATATGAGGATCCCCAAGTCCATCTTCAAAACTTCTTGGAGATCAGTGACACTTACAACCCATTGGGAGTGTCACCAGAATATGTTCGGTTGACATTATTCCCCTTCTCTCTACTTGGAGAAACAAAAAGGTGGTTAAAATCTGATCCATCAAATTTCATCACTTTCGGGGATAATTTTGCTAGGAAGTTCCTCATCAGATTTTTTCCATTGAAAAGGATAGCGAAGCTTAGGAGTAAGATTCTACGTTTCAGACAGAAGCCAAAAAAGAACTTGTCCAAGCTTGAGACATGTTCAATTTTTTGTTGATTAATTGCCCCCACCACCACCAAGCTAACAAGGTGTTGGTCCATACCTTCATTAAAGGGTTGGAACCCAATACCAAAATTTTACTTGACTCTGCTGTGGGTGGTCAAGCATTGGAGAAGACCTATGATGAATTGTATGCCCTGTTGAACAAGAATTCACAAGGTAACCCTGAGTGGAATGGGGGATAGACTATATTAGTAGTGCAAAAACAAGCAGGGATGCTAGAAGTGGATGTTGACAACTTTGTCAGCTCAGGCGTCAGCGATGAAGAACATGTTGTCTAACTATTTCAACAACCTTACATTGGGGCAGTAGCAGGCTCCTATGAATATGCTCTAACAACAGTCTACATGGTGTGAGGTGTGTGGTAGAAGTGAGCAAGTATATATCTAACAATTTCGGTGACGATCCTGAATCTTTAAATATTATGGTTAATGCACCTAGAGGTGGAGGTCATCAAGTCTATGGAAAAACTTATAATCCAAATGGGAGTAACCACCCAAACTTTTCTTGGGGTGTCAATCAGCAGAACCAGCACTAGAGACCACCTCAGTATAGACCTCAAGGAGGGGACACGAATATAATCGACAAAGTCAAGGAAATAAATAGTCAGTAAAGCCAGCAGGCATGAGTATGGAAGATATGTTGAAACAAATCATGGCAGATCAGGCTAAACTAGCAGCAGAGGTTTTCCAGAACCAATTAGCTACTCAAAATCTGTATAAACAGCTTGGACAATTGACAAGTGTGCAGAACTCTCGCCTACATGGAAGGTTGCCTGGTAATAAAAACCCTAACCAAAAGAAAGTGAATGGAATAAGTACTTGAAGTAACAAACCATTGATTGAGTTGATTCTGAAAAAGAAAAGTGAGGCCAACCAGGATAGAGAAAAAGTTGTTGAAACTAGTGAACCAGTATACAGTGTGTTGGAGCAGAACCAAGAGCTAATCCTCCTCCACTATTCCCTCAAAAGTTTAAGAAGAAAAAGGAAGAGGAATTCTTTGCAAAGTTCATCGAGCTAATCAAGTAGGTACACATTAAGTTACCTTTGATTGATGTTTTGTAGGGTAGCGCAAAGTATGCCAAATATGTCAAGGACATAATGGACAATAAGAGCAGGTTGACAGAATATAAAACAATAGCACTTATTGAGGAGTGTAGTCCGAGGATTCTCAATAAAGCAAAGCTCCCGACTAAACTAAAAGATCTTAGAAGTTTCACTGTTCAATTGACCATTGGTAAATGCTTAAATGCCAGAGGTCTTTGCGATCTGGTGCAAGTATCAACTTGATTCTTAGGTTCATATTCAAGAAGTTTGATATTGGTGATCCAAAGTTGAGTACCATATTGCTTCAGTCGGCAGATCATTTTGTAGTTCGGCCAGATGGGATAATTGAGGATGTTTTAGTCCAAGTGGGATCACTTATTTTTCTAGTGAACTTTGTTATTCTAGATTTTAAGATAGACCCGGAGGTACCATTCTTTTTGGGATGCCCATTCTTGGAAACAAGAGGGGCTTTGATTGATATGGCAGCAGAGAGGTTAACAATGCGAGCACATGACAAAGTTAAGGTGTTTGATGTCTACCAAGCCTTGAAATTGCCTAACGTATATTAGGAACTATCTGTAATTACGATGATAGATGAGGGGTGGTAATTCATCAGGTGGAAGCAAAGGACCCCTTGGAGAAGGTTCTAGTAAATCAAGATTTAGAGGGGGACATAGATGCAAAAGAGATAGCTAGTGTGCTAAACAGGCCAAATGTCAGCATGCTGAAGAAATTTGTGCAATCCTTAGATAAAGTATTGGGTCCACCACCCAAACAGTCCATTGAGGAAACTCTAAAGTTGAATTAAAGCCACTACTATCATACCAAAGGTATGTTTTCCTTGGAGTAAATAATACTTTATCTGTAATTGTGTCTTCCTCTTCGTCTGCAGAATAGGTTGAAGCGACCTTGGGAGTGTTGAAAAAGCTAAAGAGGGCCATGGGCTGGCAAATGACAGACTTACATGGAATAAGCCTAGGCCTATGCATGCATAGAATCTTTATGGAAAAAGGACACAAGCCAGTAGCACAGCAACAACGCAGACTAAACCCAGTAATGAAAGAGGTGTCCAAGAAAAAGATCATTAAGTGGCTAGATATTGGGATTAACTACCTAATCTCGGACAGCAAGTGGGTAATTCCAGTGCAATGCATCCCTAAAAAGGGTGAGATGATGATGGTAACAAATGAGAAGAATGACCTCATCCCCTCCAGGACAGTCATTGGGTGGTGCTTCTACATGGACTATCAAAAACTGAATGATGCTAAATGGAAGGACCACTACCCATTGCCCTTTATTGATCAGATATTTGACAGATTGACATGTCAAAAGTACTATTGTTTCTTAGATGGGTACTCAGGGTACAATCAAATTATGATTGCCCCTGAGGATCAGAGGATGACCTTCACATGTCCATATGGGACATATGCATTCATAAAAATGCCCTTTGGATTGTGCAATGTTCCAACCACTTTCTAAAGGTGCATGATGACAATCTTTCATGATATGGTAGAGGATTTCGTCAAAATTTCCATGGATAATTTTTCAATATTTGGAAAGGCTTTTGAACTATGTTTTAAAACCTGGATAAAGTATTGCCAAGATGCGAAGAGACCAATTTTGTCCTAAATTGGAAAAAGTGTAATTTCTTAGTAAAGGAAGGTATTGTTCTCGATCACAAGGTTTCCAAGTAGGGATTAGAGGTAGAAAAAGCCAAGATCAAAGTGATTGAAAATTGCCTCCACCATTGTTAGTTAAGGGTGTTCGAAGCTTCTTGGGATATACAGGCTATTACAGGAGGTTCATCAAGGACTTCTCAAAAACCACCCGACCTGTGTGTGCCATGATGGAGAAAGAGGTAAAGTTTGACTTTGATGACAAATGTATGCAGGACTTTGAGATGCTGAAGAGGAGGTTGGTAGAAGATCCAATCATGATGGCCCCCAATTGGAAGCTACCATTCAAGCTGATGTGTGATGCCAACAATACAGTTGTGAGAGTTGGCTTGGGGTAGCAAAAATACAAGATTTTTCACTCTGTCTATTATAGTAGCAAGACCTTGGACATGGCTCAATCAAACTACACTGTTAGAGAGAAGGAGATGCTAGCATTGGTGTACGCTTTTGACAAGTTCTGATATTACCTAGTTGGTACTAAGGTTATTCTATTTACAGACAATGCAGCTCTTAGGTACCTATTCAGTAAGAAGGACGTCAAGTCCAAACTCACCCGATGAATCCTATTGTTGCAAGAGTTTGATATAGAGATCCGAGATCATAAGAGGTGTGAAAATTAAATTGTAGACCACTTTTCTAGACTGGAGAGTGACTCTCATATTAAGGAGAAAGGTTAGATCATGAAAGAGTTTCCAAATGAGCAGCTATTAGCGCTTGAGATATCTAAGTTTTCGTGGTTTACAAATATTTTGAACTACTTGGTGAGTGGAGTGTTTTCACTAGAGGGAACAACCAAATAGAAGAAAATTTTGGTACACGAAGCGAGGTTTTATGTTTGGGATGAGTCATACCTATTTAAGCAAGGGTCAGCCCAAATGATACTAAGGTGTGTGCCAGAAGTTGAGACTCCCCATGTGTTAGAAAGATTTCACGATTCACCCTATGGAGGGCATCAAAGAGGCTAAAGAATGGCTCATAAGGTACTTCAATCTGGTCTTTTGGCCTACCTTATTTAAAGATGTTACAGGGTATGTTAAAAGTTGTGATGAATACCAAAGGACAGGAACCATCTCGAGGAGGCATGATATGCCATTGAATAATATTTTGGAAGTGGAAATATCTAGTGTGTAGGGTATGGACTTCATCATACCATTCTCACCATCTTTCAAAAATCAATACATTCTAGTTTTTGTAGACTATGTGTCCAAATAGGTAAAGGCAATACCCTTGCCTGCAAATGATTCCAAGGTGGTAAGTAAGTTCTTAAGGAAGTATATCTTCACCAGATTTGGCACTCCAAGAGCCATTATTAGTGATGAAGGGGCACACTTCATCAACTAGATAGTGAAGAACTTGTTGGCCAAATTTGGTGTAAGGCATAAAGTGGTGACTGCGTGTTAAACAAGGAAGTCAAGAAAATCTTGCAAATGACGATGAATGCTACAAAAAAGAATGGGCACTTAAATTGGATGAAGCTTTGTGGGCATATCGAATGGTGTATAAGACTCTAATTGGTACATCTCTTTATCAGATGGTGATTGATAAGGCTTGCCACCTGCCAGTGGAGTTGGAGCACCAAGCTTACTAGGAGATAAAGCATCTGAACTTAGACCCAGAGTTGGCAGGGCAAAAGCGAATGGAACAATTGCAAGAGTTAAAGGAATTCAGGCTATATGCATATGAGAATGCCAAACTGTATAAGGAGAAGACTAAGAAATTACATGACAAGCACATTGTCTGACATACATTTGAGCCTGGTCAGAAGGTACTTCTATTTAACTCTAGATTGAAATTGTTTCTAAGAAAGATGAGGTCCAAATAGAGTGAACCATTTGAAGTTGTGAGCATGACGTCGCATGGTGTTGTGGAGCTATATAATGCAATCAAGACATATACATTCTTAGTAAATGAACAAAGGGTGAAACACTATTTTGGTAGAGATATTGAGTGTGAGGAGGAGATCGTTGAGTTGACGAATGAATAAGTCTTGAGGCTGAGTCATGTCGTGACGTTAAATTAGGCGCTATACGAAAGGCAACTCATGGTGAGGTATTTCTAATTATGTTTTTAATTTTTAATTTTTGTTCTTAGAACTACTAAAATAACAAAAACAAAAAAAATATAAGTGTCCCACTAGAAGGGTCTGCGACAGGTCCGCATATTGCGACTTGTTCCTCTTATGGTTCATTTTGTAAGTTTCATAGAGTTTGCAATTTTTTTTTATATTTTTCATGGTTAAGTATCCAAATTCACAAGTTAAGATTTTCTAGTACTTGCCTAGGTGTACTCTAATTTTTTAGGTTTCGACGATCAAAATATTATTTTTTTCAAAATATCAAAGATACGAAAATAAAAGAGTCCGTGATAGGTCCGTATCGCGGACTTGTTCCATTTTCGTTCAATTGGGTCAGGTATCTTTTTCTAGTTTTTTTTTAATTTTTAATTTGTTTCCCAAGGCAAGTCCCCGACAGGTATGCATCGCGGACTTGTTCCATCCATGTGTATTTTTGCTCAATTTTTACTCGACCCACCTTAATTTTTTTATTCTAAATCTGACACCCATATTTTCTCACCACTTTTCACCCATTTTTACCCATCCTAACATCAAATTCTCTCAAATTTCTTTCCAGTTTCTCCAATTTCTAAACCCTAACTCCAAATTCCTTCACAAATTTGTGCCACTCTCTTGTTCAATCAAGGTTTTTTGTGTTTTCTCTTTGTCTACAAGCCCTCAAGGTATATTTTCTCTTCTCTTTTTGATAGTAAATCCAAATTCATGCTAGAATTATTCTGGGTTTCTTTAAAAGTGTAATAATTCTTACTTGTGGCTAGGGTTGTCAAAATGGGTCAACCCAACCCAACCCTACCCTAACGGGCTAGAGAGTCAAATGGGCTAGGACGGGCTGGCCCTTTTAACTAGCGGGCCTATAAAATAACAACCC
>JBCEWC010019728.1:0-11277 GCA_038996855.1 Solanum aculeatissimum
AAATTACCATTAATAAAATGGCACTTTTAACTGGACACAATGTCTCACGGCTGCTACAGTGCCGTGAGAGTGTCACATGGTCCATCCCAAGCTCCATCAAAAAGTACATAGCCAATTTTCCAACGCGAACACTCGGAGGACTTTCTGGAACACTTGACGAGCACTTTGATGGACCGTTTGAAGGTTGACTGGCCATGTGCTAATACCGTGAACCTTAACTTATCCTCCTAAACCAACCATGGCCTGGTCAAGCCACTGTCCCACTTGACGGGATAGTTCACGGCTCGTGAAAGGGCTCACGGACCGTGAGCTTGTCCGTGGCCCATAACTTGTCTCATGGGGTGGATTCCTGGCCACCCCTAGATCACTGGAACACCCCAAGAAACCCCTCATGGACCGTGACAAGTATCACGGACCGTGGCCCTGTCCTTAGCCACTTTTCAGAGCTTATCTCCAAAGTCTTCCGAATTTCTAGAAGTCCCACTGTTTGGGCCATATCTCCCTCATCCGAACTCCCAATCGAGTGAAACTAGTTACGTTGCGAAGCTAACGCAAAGAGATTATATTTGATATATAGTATCCCACACGGATCATCCCACATCAAAAGTTATGTTTGTTCAAAGTACATTGCCCAAATGGGCTCTCTAGGTCACCAACTGACCCGCTTTGTGTTCGACTACTTAAACTCAACCCGTGGCTACCAAAACTCAAACATGACCAGTAGTACATAATATAAGTCCAACCATAAGGAGGTTTCAAAAATATTTAGGTTGTTACACATACCTGGACAACTGGATAAACTTGAGGTTGTATTCTTTGACAGTCATCCCCTCCTGCTTAAAGTTTACAAACACCTCAACCTTTTTTTCCCTCAACTCTCATGGAAATAGGTAATCGAGAAAGGCATTTTCAAATTCACTCCACTCACCAGGCTCGACATCCTCACCATGACTCTCCTCTCACTAATTGTACCAAACATTTGCCACATCTTTTAGTTGATAGAAAGCAAGCTCAACTCCCTTGGTCTCAATCGCATGCATGGTTTTTAGGATGTTTCACATCTCATCAATAAAAGTTTGAGGGTCTTCCTCAACCTTAGATCTAATTAAGACAAGTGGGTTCATCCTCAGAAAATCTCTAAGTCTAGTGGCAGCAGTCGGCTCTTGAGAACTGGAACAAGGAGCCTATGAACTCTGACTCCCACTATAAGCAGCTACCAGTTGGGTGAGCATGATAATGGAACCTATAAAGTCCACCTCTAAAATAGGGGTAGGTAGAGCAGTAGGTGCTTGTGGAACACCAGTAGCTCTAGTTGGTTAACCCCAACCCCTCGTCTCCATCTGAATAGGTGCCTCAGGAGGGGGAATCTTAGTGTTGCTCATCGTAGCATCTCTCTAGAGGGTGGTACACTTAGGAGGCATGATATGTAATTGCACAGTGCTCGAATTAGAAAAGAGCTTTAATAGAGTTAAACTCTATCGCACAAAATCATACTACAAGAGAAGTGTAACAATTCCTAATGTCCTATAGCCTCCTACTTATAAAGTGTGGTGCACAACACACCCATAAATAAGACTCTACTAGACACGACTTCATAGACTCCCTTGGACTCTTGAACTCTATGCTCTGATACCAAGTTTGTCACACCCCGGGAGGGTACCCTTGGTGTGACCGACACTTAAAGAACCATTTTTGATTCCCTAAGAGAACCACCTTACCTCATCATCACATCAACTCAATAGTGGAAAAAATACTCAAATATAAAGTCATCATATTGATGAATATACCTCTACTAAAACAATGAATATTTAGAAATAACAGTACACAACAAATCCTCTAATCACTATCTATGAAGCCTCTACCTCTAACATCTAGATGGTACCATGACAGGTCATGGCTACCCAACTCAAGGAAATAAAATACTCAATCAAAAATAGAAAATAATAGAGGACTCCTCTAGAGAGCAAGGAGGGCTCTCCAACTCTGAGAATATATTGCATTGGACCTCAACGGTGCACAGGTTGGAGTCCTCTATCACCTGTATTTGCATCATGAAATGATGCAGGTCTAAATGGATATCAGTACATGAAATATACTGGTATGTAAAATGGCTCAATAAAGTAAATCTCATCTCGCTCATCTCAACTCAAACAACTCACAACTCAACTTAATATATATACAAGTTTTAAATAAATCATGCTTTTAAAGAAATGGAATCAGTAGTGTTTAACTCAGTTTAAAGTATTATGCTCAATCAGTGTTTGCTTTGGAGTTTCTCTTAACTGACATCCAATCCTACAACCTTTAGTTTGGTGATACACAACAAAGGTGACATTGTTGCCACACCCATCCTAAACTTGCCAAGGTAAAGCACGATCAACTCTCTCATGGATCCATAATAAATCTCCATCTTTTGGGACAAGAGTCACCAAAATATGTTGAACGACTATCCTATGCTGGCAACATAGTTCTATGGGTTAGAGTAGTTCTTTACTCACTCCCATCTCGATGCTCGATACTCTTCCTAAGACTAAAATATGCTCGACTCATCAATCAACTCAAATATCAGTAATACTCTTATCAATCAACTCAAGTCTCAACTTCATTGGTTTATCTCAACTCAACTCATCTCAATTTCTCATCAACTAAGTCAATCAAGGAAATCAATTAGACTCAACTCATACTCAAATGGTTATTCGGACTCACTCAAATAGACTCATCATGGAATACAAGCAAAATCCATTAATGGACATACAATTACAATACACTATGCTCACCATGCTAAATCATACTAAACCCCTTCACCAAGCATAAATCTCATGCCCTTATATATATTTGAGGAATTAGCTAGAAACCCCTTCACCAACTACTATACGTCTACTTATGGCTGATCGGTCCATCAAAAGGTCAGTGGGGATTCTTCATGACGTGTTGGTAAAGGTAGACAAGTTCATTCTTCTGGTTGACTATGTGATTCTAGATTGTGAGGTGGATGCCAATGTGCTAATTATTTTGGGAAGGCTATTTTTAGCCATAGAAGAGTTGTTGTGAATGTAGAAAAAGGGGACCTGAGGTTCAGAATAAATGATGAAGAGGTGGTATTTAACATTTGCAAAACTCTAAACAAGGCAAATGACCTCCAGGTGATATCACTGACAGAACGCTCATAGTTGACTTGAGGAATTAGAAAGACTACATCGTGCCACGACGTTAACTACGACGCTACTTGGGAGGCAACTCAAGGTAGTTAGGTAAGTGTTTCTATTAAATAATAGGTGTTGATTTGTATGGGTGTGAAGAGGAAGAATCTAAATTGGAAGATAAAAGGGGAGAACTAATACTAGTCAGCGCATCACCAAATTGAGATAGTGATCACAAGTTTAACTGCCTTTAGATTCATTCAAGGACTCCTAAGGTGCTGTCAAATTTAGCGGTCTTAGTTGCAATTTGGCAAATCTCCCAAACTAGTTGCACGATAATCATTGTCACTGACCTTTGTGACTAGTATTAAGATTTGCATTCTTTTATAAAAGGTGGTCACTAGCACACTCGATGTGTCACCGAATGTGTTAGGTTTTATTGTTTGGTGTCATCGACTCAGCACGGCTAACCAACCGATTAAAGGCTTTTCAAATACCTTGGCCTTTTCACCTTCCATCTTCCCTCCTTTTCACTTCTATCATAAGCCAACACTCCCTTTTAGCATTTTCTTTGATGTTTTCATAAAAGTTGAGGAAGTTCATCAATAAAATATCTTACAAAATTCTCATTGTATCACATCATTGAAGAGGTATGTCTTTGGCTTATTGCCTTAGTTCTTTTGGAAGAATGTTTGTTGACATAAAAATTTGATCAGAGCTTTTGTGAGTTTGATAATCATGTTTTGTAACTGAAAATTTGATATAAATCATATGGTGATACATTGTGGTGGTTCTAAAACCCTGTGCTACGTGTATGTGTGATATATTTGGGTTTTTGATTCATTTGAAATATCTTGAAATCGGTGATGCATATGATGTGGGTTATGGCTGAATGTGACTAATTTGTTGTCCAAATGTGGAATGCTAGTAGGTATTGTCTCAATTTTATTCTTGATACCCTGTTTAAATGTTTTAACTTGAGATAGTACAATGATCATGAGAGTGTTTAGATGAATACACATGTTTGTTGTGTTGCTTATACTTGTGGAATATAGGTGAAGTCTGAGTAACCCCTAAACTCTTTTGAGCGAAGTGAACTTGCTCGATAATAGATTGGGTGACGTTATTCTTAAGGGTAAGTCATTGCTTGATTGAATTTATAGCCATGGTGACCATGTGAATGTGATAATAGGTAGATGAGCATGTATTAATGTTTAATAGTGGGTTAGTGTGTGACTCTCATCTATATTTTTGTGCAAAGTTGGGTGAAACTTTGAATGAATGGATGTTGGTTGTGCCAGTCAACTTCGGCGAAGGTCATTTTGACTGCCCAAGTGAACTCGGTGATACGCCTAAATGTCATTGGCACCACCTTGTTTGACTGATCTTTCATATTGAACGCTCCAACTTTCGGCGATGAAATTTTCCATTGCCAAAGCAATTTGGCATATCGCCAAATTTATGCCATCATCACCAAAAGTAGCAGTGATCAAAAGTCTGAAAATTATACAAAAAGGCGACAATCTATTTGATCGCAGAATTAACTTGGCGGATCGCCAAACATTTTTCGCGGTTAAATAGACATGTCCACCCAAAATGATTCTATTGAATACAAATGTTGAATCTAATTGCCTTCTGATTGATACTCACACAATGTTTGGAGTTTATTATGCAAAAATGGGCAAATCCAAGGAACCTGTTACTCGAGGTAGATGAAGGGCACCTCGAGGCGTCACCATAGCCCCTAATCGGGCAGAGAAAAGATTATTGATACCTCGTACGGAGGTACACGGGAAAGGTAAAAGAAAGGTGGATAAGCACCGGGAATCTGACAGTGATGAGGAAGGATCCCTCCATGTGACATGGACCAGTTCAGAGGGTGAGGAAGAGAGGTCCAATATTTCTGAGAAGCCTACTTTGGAGTCGAGTTCCAAAAGGCACCGAAGTGAGGAAAGATCCAAGGCCCTTCATGATCCTCTACTCCAAACATCCCAAAGGGTCTAAGACATAATAGCCTCGAGACATTTAAATAGACTCAGGGCAGAGGGGCAAAGAATAATCCTGGAAGAGAAGCAGTTGTCAACTGATGGTGTGGTTGAATAGTACCTAGAGGTTTGGGACATTCTTAAGTTCCATAACTTTCAATTCTTTACCAGAGTTTGGGACTCATATGTGCCTACCTTGGTTCATGAGTTCTATGAAGCTTATGGTAGGGTCCTTCCCAAGAGTAAAAACAAAGTGAAAAAAGTACTCAAACCTCTTGATGTTGTAGAGGTTTGAGAAGTCCAAGTCCCATGCAGCAAGAATGAAATAAATGATGTTCTAGGATGTACAGATCAAGCTCAAAGAAACCTAGAAGATATGATACAACACAAAACATTTGAGGATCTTAAATCCTGGTTGGCCCCTATGATTGGGATTCCTACTTCCTTATGGTTAGAGGAGGGAGCCATTATTTAGAAAAAAGAGATGAACATACCAACGAGATTTTAGTTTGGGTTTATTAGTAGCAACTTGATGTTGTCACTAAATGAGTCGATACTTTGACATGCTAAGGTGGCACTGGTTGGGCGTGTCATGAATCGCCAAAGACTAAACCTTGGTGCAATCATCGCCCCAAAAATCCTCACTGAGGAAAAACAAAAGCAGAGCTCATTGTCATTTCCCAGCCTTATCACAATCCTATGTAGGCAAGTCGAAGTTCCTAGAACGAAAAAGATTGATGTTGAGGTGCCTCCAACAACATCTATTGACATCTGGAGAATTGAGGCTGAATTCCTAAGGGATGAAGAGGATAAGGCAAGGAAGAAGTTGGTTGACAAAACACCGATAGTAGATGTTGAGGCCCTCAAGTACAGTGTTGTAGAGCTGGCGTCGGAGGCAGGTATAACTTCTTCCTCTCCCTCATTACCTTCCTCTTCCACTCCTTTCCTCATTGTTGGAACACAGGTAGTGCCAAAGGCCAAAAATGACCAACCCCCGATCACTAGGGCCACTATTTTTGGCATTGGTAGATTGGCCAATGCGACTGATCATTGGGCAACCCAAGTTGAGTCATTTGTGACTAAACTGATTGAAGCAGCCATAGCTAAAGCTCAGAAGTCTAATATTGAGGCTGAGGCGAAGTAGCAAGATTTAATGGAGGCACACAAATTGAGGATGGATAGGATAGAGGTGATGATTGATGACCATGGAAAAGAGTTAGACAACTTGAAGAAGAGGGTGACTATTGTGGAGAAGGCAAGCGGTGGAAGTGAAGGCACATCGACCCTAAAAACTGACATTGAAACTTTGAAGAAGTAGATGGCATCTCTAACGTGCACAAATTTGATTGCTTTTTGGGATGGACTAGAAGTGCCATCTAAGGTTGACATAAACATAGCTCCTGATGATTTGATGAATGTGGATATATCGGGTAAAGGAAAAGAGAAAACTAATATTGTGGTCACCATAGAGACTGATGAAGAAGCATTGGGAGTGAAGACTAGCAAAGAGGAGAGTGAAGATTTGGCATGGGTAGAAGTTCAAATCAAGGAAATAGTGAAGAAGATATCTCTCCTAGACACATTCATGATAGGCACATACGGTGTACGTGAGCCCAAGATTGAGAGGCCATTGTTTGATCTTGAGTGTGCACCATTGAAAGAGGGAATTGATGCACCATAGCCTCTTCTTCAGCTTCTTCACCACCACCACAACAAGATTGACTCAGATCTAGGGGATTCTAATACTCACTCCTTCCTTTTATGCTTGATTTCTATTATTCCTTGCACATTGAGGACAACGTTTTTCAATTAGGAGGGGTGAGCATTTGGAGTTCCCTATCTCTGTTGATGATGATGATTACCTCATAGTTTTTTTATGGTTTTGTGAGACAATGATATTTATTTTGATTTTGCTGATGAATATTGAGACAATTTTAAATTTTTGGTTTGTAAATAATTTTAATTTGGGTTGTAATAGAGTAGTATTTGTTTTGCTATTTTAATTTTCTTTTTTTGAGTTGAATGGATGAATGATTACAAATAATTTCCTTGAATTTTGATAAATCCTGTGCATACATGAAAAGTCGTTCAAATATGAATATCTTGTCTCTAGTCCTTAGAAATCCGAGTATCGATAATCTATATCTTTGATTTGGATAGTGCCACGGATGAGGAGCATGTACTAACTCACTAATTAGTCCTTTTCTTGGTAAATCAGTCCATGAATAAATTTGACACATCTTGAGTTGACTACGTGAGTAATTGAGCTTGGATATACGATGACCAAAAATTGTGAATGTGTTGTCATTGTCAAAATGCGAATCCATTTTGCCATTGTGAGGTTAGGAATTTTGCTGAAAGGCATGTTTTGCAATATCTAGAACTTTTTTGGTTTTTTTTAAAGAGTGATTTGGTTGATTCCAGATTAGGAAATGATCTTAGGCTTTCTTTGATTCCATTTAAGTCCACTTTGACCATATTGACCTCCATTGACAATGAATTGAGTCCCTCGTAAAATCCCTTTGAGACTTAATCCTTTTTTTGGCAACCATGTAACCATGACTTGTATTTGTGAAAGACAATTCTTTCTTGTTCCTTACCAATTCCTCCTTGAGCTTGAAATGAGCAAAGTGATGGCCACAGGCCAAAGTTGGGGGTGTTGGTAGAAAGAGAGGGTGTCTCTCATGAAAGAGTCGAGGAAAGACAAAAGCAAAAGAAAGAAAAGGAAGGAGTCCTAGAAATGATGAAATCAAGAAAAAGGTTGAAAAAGCTAAAACAAATAAAACTAAAAAGGAATTGCTTGGAAAAAAAGGACCCTTCAAATTCTTGAAAGATAGTGCAAATAGGGGAGACACCTAGGATAGATGATCAAAAGCAAAATAGGTGTCAAAAAGGAGAAGAAAAGAAGAGGACCAAAAGGATCCTTGAGCAAGAAAATAAACCTGAATACTTTACTACATCCTTAACAAAGTCCTTTGGGATCCTAGTCCAAAAGAAAGTCAAATGAACTCCGATTGAGAATAAGAGCACGCTTATGGGTTGAAGCTTACATGCTATTTCTCAATTGGGAGAGTGAGTGTCGAAGATATCCTTTTAAAATAATGTCATAATCTTGTGTTTTCAGGATCTTCTTTGGAGTGAGGGCAAATGGTGATGCCTTTAGGTAGTGACCAGCAGCTACATAAACAATTGTGAGTGTAGCCATGTTTTGATTACTCCTTAGTCATCTCTTAAGGCTTTAAAATCATTTAAGTGGTTTGTGGAAGTTCAAGAGTGGATGAAAAATATGCAATTGTGTATGTTTCTCCCTGTGGCCCTATTTGCAAGCTCTAGAATTGGATTGATTGATGTTTGATTTGCTTGAAAGCAAGCAAAGGCTTAAGTTTGGGGTATTGATGAGTCCATATTTTAGATTCATTTTGGGCCTAGGTTGCAAAATAATATTGTCCTTTGTATGATACTACCTTCAATCTCTAACTAATATGTATGTGTTATGTCAGGAAATTGAGCTAAAATTACATAAATGGACATAACTTGACAAAACTTGGAAAAGGAGTAAAAGTGTCAAAAAGGCGGAGATAAGTGGCATCGCCAACATATTCGGCAATCCTCCAAACACTCATAGAGACTGTCTAGCATTGCAACAACCAAGTCTAAGCCCAAGTTAGGAAGGAGGTCAAAATCAAGATCGCCAAACATATTTCGTGTATCGACGAATGGACAAAGAGACCGACTAATATTGCAGGACCCAAGACCCAAGCTCACAACAGAAAGGTGATGAACAAGGAATTTTCGCATATCTCCGACTAGGATATGTGGAGTAATAGATCATCGCCCAATCTTGCAGAACCTCAAGATAAAAAGGGATGTAGAGAAAAGTGGTCAAGTGCATATTTGGTGTATCCCTGGAGTGCTCGACGATGGACGACCTTGACCACCGAACGACAACGAAATGCACAAACTCTCATAACTTTACACAGACTATTTAAGCCAATTAAAAAGGGCATTGTAGATATCATTCTTCTTTATTTTACAAAGAGAGTAATAGTAGAGTACTTAGAACATTCCTTCCTCTAGAGTACAAAAGGGTGTTAGGGTTTCAAGCTTTTGGGAAGCATAATTTGAGGAGATCTGTTATTGCTAATCAACTTTTCTCTATTCAATCTTGCTACCCATGACTTCAGCTGCTATATTTGGTATTGAATCTCTAATTTCTAGCATGGGTGGTTAAAACCCCCATGTTGGGGTGTGTAAATAATATGGGTCTTTGGTTTATCTGTTAGGTCTTTGATATTTGACTTTATTGTTGTTGAATTAAGTGAATTTACATCTATTCCTATGTTTAATCTATGATTTCAAGGTTGCTAACTTAGAGTTTAATTTAGATCTCTAATTATTGCCTTAACTGGAATGATTAGAGTGTGGAATGGATGTAATGGCTCGAAACCTTCTGGGGTTTCAGTTGAAGTCCATAACTATGGATTCAAGTTGAATTTCATCGTACCAGTCTCTATTGGGGGTTATTACTAATTTTTGTACTTGCTTTTTTATTTTTCAATTATTTCTTCAATTAACAAAATGAAAGAGAATAAATAAGATTCGCTTAGCTCGTTCGGAAGGATCTCATAATTTCATTATCCAAGGCTATTTATGTCTCTAGCATGGCCACTTGATGAAATCTAGAGGGAAATGGGGTAAATGGCCGATACTACTGGAAGGATTCCTCTTTGGATAATAGGTACTGTAACTGGTATTCTTATAATCGGTTTAATAGGTTTTTTTATGGTTCATATTTCAGATTGGGTTCATCTCTACAGCCTTGCCAAGGCTGAGGTTGAGGGTTCAAGTCCCTCCTTCCGCTCCTGGCTTCGTCGTTTAGTGATAACAAGTGGATTGCATAAGTCACTTTAGAGATAGGGGCGAGCAACAAGCAGCCCCTTTGTATAGGGTTCCAAACTTATTTGACTCCTAAGAAGTTGCAGGCTTTTCATCAGCCGTTGCGTGCTAGCACGCTAGCCTTTTCCTAACCTAGTAAAGAGGCTACTAGTTGTAGCGCGCAGTGTACTAGTGAATAGAAAAAGCAAATTGAGATTACTAATGACGGATGGAGGTTGAGAGTAGAATATGTTTTATGCCTCGCCCTTGTCTCCTTCGTCGTAGACTGAAAATGATGGGAATCCTATCGAGAAAGAAGAGGCATAAGCATCGCCTCTCGATCCAATCCATCTTCCCTGGCCTCCCCAACAAACTCTTGATACGAATGAAACCTCCTGCCATAGAGAAGAGATCAAAAGTTTGGGTCCCCTCAATCACCCTCCTTCTCACCTGAACTGGTCGAGAGAGATGAACCTGAACCCCATTTTTTTGAATTGAAAGCCCCAACTATAGATGGAATTCCAGAACCAAAACAACTCAATTGAGAGCGGCCAAGGTTTTAGGGGTTTTAATGAGTCTTCTTAAGCCAAGCATGTCCTCGGTGGTCCGCGTATGATGTCATAATTAAATCAGATGAAATACTCATGTGTCATAATTGAATATGGGTTACAAGAAACCTAGCCTATCCACTCATTATTAATTCTTTTAGTCAAATATTTAGACCCAACTTAGTAGATAGATTCCCATATTTACACATCCCCAACATCTCCCTTAATTAGTTGATCGACTTATTAATTTAGATATTGTGTAGTTGAAATTTGATTTTAATTATTGTAACCCCCCTCCCAAAACCTACAATTGCTTAGTCCAATGAACCACTTCAATTTGTGAACCACCATTTCCTGTGCGATTCGACCCCGACTCCAAAGTTGGTTAATCTGCTGATGACGATTGTCCTCGCTTTCTTTGAGTAATGGGTTTGAATGGCATCAAAATCATAGAAGCTCAAGCTTGGTTTGTCTTTACTAGCCCCATCCATATTACATTTAATCCACCCATCATCAATTGGAGCAGACCATTTCACTATATGAAAATATAATGAAGGTCTCCATGTTTGAAAAAGCTCAAACATTTCCTCCCATCTATAAGGCATTCTTATCAATCGAGGAAAAGTGACACTGGTTAAAAGACACCTTCTTTCCATGTTTAATTGAGTTTCTCCTCTTCCATAACTCTCATATAATAATTGTAGTTATTGCCTTCATAATATGCTTCCA
>JBCEWC010019729.1:0-11276 GCA_038996855.1 Solanum aculeatissimum
TCACCCACCATGTTTGACTAAATTTACATGATAAAGATTATTACATGATTTTCAAGACAAGTATGAGATGATAATTACGTGGACTCCTAAGTATGTATTGAACTCATGAAAAGTTCTTATGATTTATAAGAAAATGTTAAGTCTTTATCTATATTCTACCGTCTTGAGAATGAATATTGCCTACATGAAGGGGTCAAGTATGATAAGTGTGTTACCCTCATGTGCAACTAGAGCTCACTAGAAGGGGTCAAGTATATTGCAAGTCCTACCCTCATGTGTAAAGCTATGCCACTAGAAGGGGTCAAGTTTATGAATATTTTTACCCTCTAGTATAAGGTATACACTCACTTGTAGGAGTCAAGTATATGAATAAGCTACTTTTGTCATGTTATCATGATTTTACAAGTCTTTCAAGTTATAATGATATTTATGATTACGTCAAGTACTCCGTGGGACTAGACTTAGCGTAGAATGAGGCTTAAGGTGGGGGCTCAACCTAAGGGGTCCTTAGACAATGTTGTGGTCTCTTAACTATGTGCCACCATAGGTTCATGTTATGCTCCCTAAATGGGACTTTTACTAGTAGATTCAACTAGGTCAAGTTTACCCATTATATGGAGTCAAGTTTGGTTTACCTTGGCAAGTATACCACCTCTTTTCCGGTGGGGGGTCAAGCATTAGAATTCCAAGTAGTAGCTCGCTTGGTCTTATATGTCGATTATAGTCTCCTCTCACATATGTATGTATTCTATGCAAGTTTGATTATCTCCATGCATGTTTTGACTTAAGCACTATCCATGCATGTCATATTGATGTCTTATCTATTGATTATGGTTTTGCATCTTATAATGTTGTACTACGTATCTTTTTTTGCATTGCACCCCGCATACTTAGTACATTCCAAGTACTAACACATACTCTTTTGCCTACATGATCTCATCATGTAGGGACCGAAGCTCCTATTCATCCTCCTCCACGTGACTAGCCAGATTACTTGAAGATTTCTTTGGTGAGTGCTCCATTACGGGGACAACATCCACTTTACTTTCATGCTTAATCAAGTTTTATGTATTTATGGATATTTACTCATTGAGGATGAGCCCGAAAACTTATCTTGGCCTCTGTTCCATTCATGGTAGAGGTGTTGTTGGATATGACTATTATGTATTGAGCTCGATTCATATTATGTCTTTATATTCTATGCAAGACTTCCTTTAGTCCCTTTATCCCCTTCTATGTTTGTTGTATGTTGTTGAAGAGATGAAAGTCCCAAATCCCGGAAATAGCCCCATAGCGTATGTCCTACTTACCCGTCCCTTAGACATTATTTGCTATATGACTTATACAAATCCTCTTCCCTAAGCATCCCCATAGCTTGAGTCTAAAGTCCCATTTCCCCTAGAATTATTTGCTACTTATTTACTTCTTGATTTAAGATTTCGCAACCAAAGATAGATCAATGATATGTAAGAGGCTAGTTTGGGTTGCCTTCAAGTTTCCCATTTGCCATGTCACGTATAGGCCCTAGGCTTGGGTCATGACAAGCTTGGTATTAGATCACTAGGTTTGTAAATGGTCGTCGAAAATCCAACACACTGCCTTAAGTAAAGTCTTATTCATGGTTGTGAAGCGCGCCACAACTATGAATGAGAAGCTTTGAGATGTTCTAGGAAATGGTTCACTTCTTCATAATCTACGTCATGCTATAGTGTTGAATTAAGATTTACCTTTCTCCTAATGGATGGTCTTTTTCTCTTTTAGATCATGCTGCTAAGGAGAATACCTCAAAGAGCTCCTACCCTCGAGGGTGATCCGACCCCTCAGGTTCTCCATGCTCCCCAAGACGAGGAAGGGGTCACGCACGCAGAGTATCGGAATGTCATCTCTATGTTGGCACAGGCCATGAACAACCAATTGAACCAAGGATTCCAAGTTCTCCATGCTCCCTCACCGACCTCTAGGGTGAGAGATTTCACGAGAATGAATCCTCTGGAGTTTCATGGCTCCAAGACGGAGGAGGACCCCCAAGAATTTATTGATGAGATATACAAGATACTTGCTATCATGGGGGTGAGTTCAGAGGAGAAGGCGGAGCTTACAACCAGTACTTGAAGAACCATTTTTTATTCTCCAAGAGAACCACCTAGCCTCATCGTCACATCATACTCAACACCGGAAGAATACTCAGAAAAGTCATCATTTTAGATAAATAAAACTTTATTATAATAATAGTTTCCAATGATTAAGTTTGAAAAAAATAAAACAATCAACTCTCTCTCTACTCAGTGTCTATGAAGTCTCTAATCCAATCTAGAAGGTGCCAAAAGAAGCCTCGGGCTACCTCAACAAAATTTTACTAATACTCAAATAAAGAAAGAAAAGAAAAATCCCTCTAAAAAGCAAGAAGGGTTCACCAACTCTAAAAGCGAGAAGTTGGACCTCAACGATGCACTGGCATAAATCCTCTATCACATGTATCTGCATCAGTAATGATATAGGCCAAAATAAATGTCAATACATGGAATATACTGGTATGTAAAATGGCTCAAGAAAACAAAAAAAGGCTCAATTCAATTAGTCAACTCAACTCTAAGATCAACTCAACAACTTATAACTCAACTCAATGAATATCTAAGTTTAAAGTTTAAAACCATGCTTTGAAAATAGACTCGATTTTTATGCAACTCAATTTAAAACATACTATTCTCAGTCAAGTGTTGCTTGGAAGTTTCTCTAACTGACATAACTCCCATCACCTTTAATTTGGTGATGTACAATAAAGGCAAGTCATTGCTATGCATGTCCTAAACTTGCCAAGGTAAAGGACAATCAACTCTCTCTTGGATCCAAAGTAAGTGTCCATCTTTTGGGACATGAGTCGCCAGAGTTAACCGTGTGACTATCCTATGCTGACAACGTAGTTTATGGGTTAGAGTAGTTATTTACTTGCTCCCATATTGATGCTCAATACTCCTCCCAAAACTAAAACATGGTCATGCCAATCAACTCAAAACTCATCTCTTTAGATTATCTCAACTCAACTCAACTCAATCACCCAACAACTTAGTCAATCAAGAAAATCAATCATGACTCAAACTCAAACTCAACAGTCATTTAGACTCCACTCAATCATGCTCATCACATAAAACAAATAGGATGCTCATTAGATATGTATGTAGACAAATAGTATGCTTCTCATGCTTAGTTAATACTCAAGTCACTCAACTCAGTTAGTCAAACTCATTATCTCAATTCAGTTAATATATATAATCTTATAGAATAATGCAAATTAGGGCTCATGTTGTCAAGTAGAAGTCTAGTATCCCAATTTCATATAAACAACAATGCAATGCATAAATTTGTTCATGTTAGTTCATGAGGACTCAAAGTAAATGCAAGAAACTCAAAAATTAGGATCATAGGAACTTCAATCCTCAATTCTTATTCATAACTCGATTCAAGTAAACAAAAGGGACGCGTGGATGGACTCGATCCTACGCTTTAAGAAGCCTTGCATACAAGGAATTTTATAATCTTATAAAATAATGCAAATTAGGGCTCATATTGTCAAGTAAAAGTCTAGTATTCCAATTTCATATAAACAACAACGCAAATCATAAATTTCTTCATGTTAGTTCATGAGGACTCAAATTAATGCAAGAAACTAAAAAATTAGGATCATGGGAACTTCAATCCTCAATTCTTATTCATAACTCGACTCAAGTAAACAAAAAGGGTGTGTGGATGGACTCGGTCCTACACTTTATGAAGTCTTACATACCTAGAATTTTGAAGAATAATCAACCCTCTGACGATCCTCAATCTTGAACTCAAAATCCTCATTTTCATCCTTCTTTGATGCTCTCAAGAATTTCTAAGTGTATTAGGGGTGCTGATAAAGGACCTAAAATAAGTCCAAAACATCACAAATTTTAATTTAAAAGGGTAGAAAAAGACAAGAATACCCCTCTTAAAGTGGAACCACGAAACCCCGCTTATGGGTCGTAGCTCCACTCACGGACCGTCTGGTATCTCATGAGTCAGGGTTCAGACATTTTGGTTTCTAGAACTTCAATCTATGAAACTTGTTCTACGAAACATAGATTGAGTGATGGGTCATCTAGTATCTTGTGTCTCAAATATCCAAAAAAATTAATTTTTGAATCATCAAGTCACGAAACCTATTCCACGGGTAATAGAGCAATATATGATCTGTATAACATCTTGTACATGGGTATCATACTTAGAAAAAATTCTCAAGTCACAGGGGTGACCTACGAGATCCCATCTACGGGTCATAGATCACTCTACGGGTCGTATATTCCCCTTTGTGGTTTCTCCCTATGATTTTTCTCAGTCATTTTCTCTTGAGCATATACAACAGACTAAGTGGAAAGAATTAGAGGGGTGTTACATTAGTGCAGGGATGACAATACGTAACGTCTGGCTCACTTAGGCAAATCGCACATCAGAAAAGAGAGGAAAAGTCTCGAGTTATTTAAGTAAAGGACTGGTTTATATACTGCGAGGCGCCTTTTGGGGTGAACCTAAAGGGACAAATCTGTGATGGGCTAGACCCAAAAGCAGACAATACTTCACAGTATTGGGCCAGGTTGTTACAGGTAGTATCAGAGCCAACTCTCGACTAGTACGGTGGTAGGGCAAACCTTAGCGAGGACGCTGACTCCCTACGGGGGTGAGTGTAGGGACGATGATACATAACCCCTAGCTCACTTAGACAAATCCCACATTGGAACAGAGAGGAAGAGCCCTAAGTTATTTAAGTAAAGGACTAGTCTATATACTGTGAGGTGCCTTTTGGGGTGAGCCCAAAGGGATAAATCTGTGATGGGCTAGGCCCAAGAGCGGACAATACTTCACAGTGTTGGGCCAAGTCGTTACACTTAACCACGATATTTCTAAAAAATTCCAACAATAAGCCAACAAAACACTACCCCTAATTCACATTCTCATATCATAAAGAATTCTCAATATAGTACTCAAGTCGACAAGTATCAATCTCATTATTTCTCTTTCAAGTCATGGATAAAATTCATAATTTAGCCACGTTCTTCCAATTTATCAAGTACAACTCAATAAACTATAAGTATCTAATCATTTCAGGCCATAATTAAAGAAAATATAATGTTCAAGTAAACTTAACAAGATTTAAGATTCCACTTGCCTCGACTAGTAGCCAAATCAAGAAATAATCGGAGCTTTTCTCTTGAATTCACACCTGAAACGTCACAATATAATCAAATATAGCATCACAATCACATAACGAATCTAATGACACTAAAATCAATCAATTCGGGTGAAAAGGGCAAAATGGTAAAAAAATCTTATGCCCAAAAAAATAATTGAAATATGAAAATTAATACATGAAAACGTTCTTCACATAATAAGGTTTCCAATGGTGAAAACTAATTCGAAAGCGGAATTGAAATAGACTTAAAATCTCAATTTTTAAATTAAAAATCTATATCTGGAAAACCCCTAAATTCTCCCATTACAAGCCTCCAATTTCAAGTTAAAATCATAAATTAATTAATGAGAATTGAAGAAATGGAGTAGAAATTAATTACCCAAAAATCTTGACTTGAAAGTTTGGGTCAAACGACGATTTCTTCAAGGTTTTTCAAGTCAAACTAATGATTTGGAAATCAACTAAAAATGCAACTTTGAGTCTAAAATCTCCGTTTTAACTCTGAATCCAGTTCTACAAGTTCTCTTAGATCAGATTCTGCATTTCGAAGCTAATGGAATCAACATGATTGAATTCCGACATTCGAAACTCAAGTTGATCTTAAAACTCAAAAAATTCTCAAACTTAAGTCTTTAAAACTCTTTATTTTGCAAAACTCCAACTTTTTACAAGATTTTTTAAATCCGACTTTTCAACTCAACTAAAAATGACTTAAAACAACTTCCAGGAAGGGCAAAATAGTAATTTAGCTTAAATTTCAAAAAATGACCTTCAAGGACATTACACAAATTTTCAAATCAAGATCAAAGTTCATAAGGGAAGCTTGAATTTTATGGAGGTTTCATTAGTTTAAACTCAATATTTTCTTCAGTATTCAGCTAGATTTCAAGACAAACAAATAATGTAGAATCAAATTCGAACAATCCAAAAATTCTAAGTTTGAACTTCTCAATTTCAAAGCGTCCAAAAATAAAAGAGAAAAAAAGAAGATGTTGATTTTATTTTAAATTTCTCAATAGTCCAATTTTTTTCTTCATCATTTATGCCAATTATGTGAAATCTCAGTAAAAAATGAGAAGTTCGACCAAGATGATGATTTATTATGGAATACAAAATTATTATGGCTTAAGCACTCCTTGAAGAAAATTCATTTGCTCAGCAAAAAGAAAAAAAAAAGGAAATCAAAACGAATGATTTGAAGATTTTTCTAATCAAATCCTTTTGATTAACATAATATACTAACATGTTATTCTCATTTGAAAATGGAGAAAGATAACAAACATGAGAATCATGATTATAATGGATTGTTGGGAAAAAAAATTGTATGAAGAATAATGTCTTTTCTTAATCTAAAAAAAATATTGAGCAGAAGAAGTTAAAATGTGAAGTGGATAAAAAATATTTATTTAGATTTTAAATGAAATGACGGTGGATCAAATAGTTAAAAAAGGGAATTCAAATAATGAATGGAGATTTAATTAGTTTTAAATAAATAAGCTATACATCATAAATGAAACTAATAATTGGGATTAAAATTTGAACTATAGGATCTAGTAGGACCTAAAGAGTATTTGTGTATTGTAGGGTAGACGAAAAAGCTCTAACAACTGGCACGTGCGAGTTGGGATTCACGTGCGAAGAACACAATTTACCAGGAATATAGAATTACCATATCGGAAATATAGAAAGCCTCATAAACGCAATCAAATTTTCCTTCTTCCCCCTTTCTTCCCAACTGCAAAAACAAAAACCCTAATTCTCCCTCCATTTTTTCTCCATCATTTTCTTATTTATATTTACCACCTCCTATCTCTGGCGCAATTAGGTATTCATTTCTAATTTTACTTTTATGCCTTTATTGCCCAAGTAATTAGCTGATAACCACTTTGTTATAAGCTAGAAAGATTGGATTTTCTTGTTTTTTTTTCAATTGTAAGAAATATCTTTTGCTTCATTTTTTAATATTTTTTTTCAATTTAATGACTACCCATTTCTTTCAATTGAAATATATTACCCATTTCCATTTCAGGCTTTATTTTTCATGGATTCTTTATTTCAATTAAACGACTCTAAATAGATATTTGTTTTTGATAAAGTTAACATTTTTGGAGCTAAATGGATATTGAGGATTCATATAGCTGCCTCAACTAGTTTGGGATTGATGGAAGGAATTTCTGCTGTTATATTTTTGCTTTGGGGCGGGTGGTAATTGAATTGGGAATTTATTCTCTGTTTGGTATTACACATTAGGATGTAGAAATGACTGCTAGGTGGATGATGTTACCGGAAGAGCTGCAATTCAATGGGTAGCCTTCATGACTCTTTCTATGCAATTATGAGATGCATAGGATCTCGACATTGAATCCATTTCATATATGAGCTGTAGAAGGATGTGATAACTGGAAAGTTCATCCACTTAAGATGCTGAATATAAATTATCTAATAATCTTCACCCGTTTAGTTTTTTCTTTTTGTTTTTAGTGAAGCAAAAAAATAAAAAATAAAAAATAAAAAATCGTAGTTGGTTTGGTTGTTTACTTCCTTGAGACTTAAATTTCGTTTCTTCAATTTGATTATTCTTTGCATTGTTGTGAACAAGCTACATTTATCTTCTACTTTAGTAAATACAAATCATATGGATCTGGAATTATGGATTCAGTGGAAGAACATTTGAATTCCTTTCATTTATATCAAAATCTCAAGAAGCTTGACTTTTGCGACTGTGCTTTGAATGGTGTCTCCAATGTTCTTTGGGAGGATTTGAAACAACCAAAGTAATCATAGCAATGAATTGCATGAGAGGGAAATGCAAAATTGATTGAATTATGTGGATTGATTTCTAAGCGAGGCAGATATGAAGACAGATAGCTAGCTGAAAATAACAGGATGTTTATCTGAATGGTTTCCACTGTAGCTTTGCCTTTCTATAGTCCTATAAATGAGCTCTGAAAATAGCAAGGTCTCTTCCAACTTCCAACGCCCCCACCCTGTGCCCCCCCAAAAGAAAAAAAAGAAGAAAAAAAAAAGAGCAATTTACACATCAATTTTAAAGTTTCTTCCTCACTCTTAAAGTCTTTCAGAGGCTTCTACATTTTGTCTAACAGTTCCACTCATTGTAACCTGTTGCCTAAGACAACTTAGTGCCAACTATGATCTGAACATATACACATGTATTTGTCTGTATGCATATATTTGCATGCGACCCAGTGGAAAGTCGAGGTGCATGCAAGATGATGCCATTATTATCGAAAAATATGAGAAGTATTCGCATGTTTCCTGCTGAGCCCCAGTCACCTTAAAGAACTTGTATTACACCAAAAGCGAATGTTCTTTTCCATGTGTGGAACTGAGGTGTGTAGTTGTTGATTATTCATGGAACATGAAGATAGGTAGAGATTGTATAGGGTGGAGAATGTGTGCGAGCTTATGCATATTCAAGTTTCCAAAATTCCTTTCAGTTATCTATGCCTTCAATGGCACATAGGTGGGCTGGGCAATGGGAGGAAAGGCAGAATATGAAATTTCCTTGTGGTTGTATTGAACGAGAAGCAATTGATTTTGAACTGCATTTCTTAACTTTGAGAGGAGGGAATATGAAGAACATGAAATGGGATACTGTATAATATGGCATGTTGAATGTTTGAAGAAAGTCCTGGTGTAATTACGTTTTGACAAAGATGAGTAAGCTTCTATATGACAAGAATTTATCTGTGTTCTAACTTTTCTTTTTCCTGGTTCTCTTCAATGTTTTATTGTTTTCTGAAGATGCACAAAAGAGTGAAGGAAGTGATTTTTACATTATTCATTTTTTTATATCATCCTTTAAAGCACTCTTGGTCAACTATAGCTTACCTTTTGTGTTCTTAATAATCTGTCAGGGTGTGTGTTCCTGTTGGAAAAATTTACATTAATTATTTAAGTATGTAACCTTGGTGTGTGGTGTTCTTCTTTGTACAGAGCTTCCAAACTGATGAAACCATCCTGTTGAAGATGCATTTTTTCTTGCTGGAATTTGGAGAGGGTTACTTCATGAAGGGTTTGTGGTCCTTTTCTGACAAGTGTCTTTTGAAGAGAAGAAAGCTTAGCACATTTCCATTTCATTAGCATTTTTCAACGTTGAAGCTTATTTGTCTTTAGTGCAAACCATAAGAAGTCTTGCCAGTTTTATCTCGTAGCGTTAGAAGGTCCTATGGCAGTAGTCAAACCAGAGGTATGTAATGAAGGAAGACCAGCAGTTTTATATTCAAAGGCTACATGACTCTGTTACTATATTTATGTAGGAGACACGATGTTTATTATTTTCCCCTCTACTAATCTCTTACTCCTTCTGGCTCTTTTTATCTGGTGCTCTCTCTATCTGGGTTTTTGGGTTGTATTTACTTAGGGATGGCAAAATTAAGCCCTACCCGTTCAACCCGTTAAGTTTCGGCAGGTTAATAACCCGCCTATTTATTTGCTCAACCCATCTCAACCCAACCCGTTTTAACCCATTTAGAATTGGGTTGATATGCAACCCAAATTGACTTGAGAGAGATCTTGTTAAAATATTTTTATAATATTTTTTTTAAAAATTTGATATGATGTATATAGCCATAATAAAGAAAAATATAATTTAATTAAGTACTAAAATATTGAAAAAGAACAAGTTAAATAAGTAAAACTTAGTAAAACTTGGGTCGGGTTGGGTCTTGACCCGCTCTATAACCCGTTACTCAACCCGTTTTGACCCAACTCATTTTGACCCGAGCAAATTTGGGTTGGGTTGGGTCTTAACCCGTTTATTGTCTTGACCCATTATAACTCACTCAAATTTGACCCAACCCGCCCAATTGCCACCCCTATATTTACTTGTGTCATGACTCATGAGTTGCTTGATTCAGGGAATACTGTTGCTTTGTTTTAGGGTGATCTATTATTTTGATGAGCTTCAAAAACTAATATTTCTTGAAGGGGATCATATTTCTTATTTTAGTGATCTCATGTTGTTTTAAGATGATCTATTATTTTTGTGAGCTTCAGAACTAATATAGAACTGCCCTTGAATGCTCTTCTTCACATTTCCAACTTGAATGCCAATAATATATAGCTTGAGATGTTGTCACTATTGGCAGTATGATTATAATTACCTTGAAGTTTCTTTCTTTTGATTGCAGTCTGCATGTTCTTGTTTGCTTGCATGAAATGCGTGGGTGCATCTGCTATTTGCTCATTGCATGACCTTGTTTGTTAATTCTTAAGATATCAAATGTGTTTTGATTGACTTCAGAACGGGCAAAATTTCTTTTGAATGGTAATATTTGATGTCATGTGTTTACAGTCCAAGGTCTGGACATTAGATCTTTAGTGCATTTACCTATCAAAAGACAGAAGAGATCTTTAGTACATTTTGTTGCTTTCCATATCACTCTATTCAAAGCTGTTGCCATTTCGTGTTATCCACTTTTTCTTAATTGCTTTCTGGTTCATTTGTTAAGATGAAGTCCTACATTTGGCTCCAAACTGCTGATGGTTCAATCCAACAAGTAGAGGAAGAGGTTGCTATGTTTTGCCCAATGATATGCAGAGAAGTACTTCAAACTGGCATGGGATCCTCGAAAAATTATGCCATATCACTTCCTCAACGAGTTAATCCTGCTATTCTGGGCTTAATACTGGAATATTGTCAGTTTCATCAAGTTCCTGGCCATTCTAATAAGGTCAGTTCGTGGCTTGCTTGTTATGACAATGCAGTGCCCTCTCAGAAAGGAATGATTTTAGTTTGCCTGTGTCATGTGCATGGTTTATTGCAACAGCATTTCTTTTCGCTTTTTAGTGTAAAGGATGTCTTTTATGCACACAGGAGCGCAAGATTTTTGATGAGAAGTTCATCCGGTTAGATACCAAGAAGTTATGTGAGTTGACATCTGCTGCTGACAGCCTTCAACTGAGGCCTCTGGTTGACCTTACAAGTCGTGCACTTGCTCGGATGATTGAAGGAAAAACTCCCGAGGAAATACGTGAAACTTTCCATTTACCTGATGATCTAACAGAGGTTCATATTCTGACACAAATTATTTGTAGTGCCCCC
>JBCEWC010019730.1:0-11276 GCA_038996855.1 Solanum aculeatissimum
GGGTCCAACACTTAGAAAAAAAAAGAGGCTTATGAATAGTAAATTTGCTCTCTGGAAATTGCATTTCCTGCACGGATAGATTTTACGAAAATGGGCATAACTTCTTCGTCCAAACCCCAAATGAGGTGAAATGAAGTGCGTTGGGTAGCTAACTCAAAGGGCGTTCCATGAATATGTTACAGGCCACCCATTTAATTTTGTGCTATGAGATATTACCCTCCAAAGTAGACCCTAGAAAAAGTCTTCACTTGAAAATTTTGGATTTTGATACGGTTGCTCTGAAATTTGGGTTAGACCCATTTCCCACTCAATTTGACCCCCTAAACAAGAATATGAAGTCTAATTTTCGAAAAACAAAATGGATTTTTAGATAAAGCTAAAACAAGTTTTCGGTATCTTTCGAAACACATTTTTAGGAACTTTTTGGGTCGTTTCACTAAGGATGACTAACCCCCAATCACTAGGACAATCATTTTGAGCATTCGTTGTTTGGCCAAAATGGACGATATCTATGCCACACGGGTTGAGTCATCCTTCCCAAGTTAATTGAGATGGCCATAACCAATGTATTAGCTCTATATATTAAGCCCGAAAAGAAGAAAAATGAGTTGATAGAGGAACATAAGGTGAGGATGGATAGGCTCTTGGTAATAATTGAGGATCATGGGAAAGAATTAGCCAGATTAATAGAGGGGGTAACTGTTGTGGAGAAAATAGGTGTAAAGCTATGTCGGCCATAAAAGTTGACATTGACTATTTGAAGAAAGAAGTGGAATCCTTGAGGTCCATGGATTTGAGTTCTTTTTGGTATGGGCTACAGGACCTACCTAGAGTTGATATAAATATAGCTCCCGATGAAGTTATGGATCTTGGTTTTGGAGTGAAGCAATGAGGAAGCCAATGTAGTAGGCACCCCATAAACTAATGAGGAAGAATTGTGTATTGAGACCGACCAGGTGAAGCGTGAGAAGTTTTCTTGGTTAGAAGGCTAGATCTTTGATACGATGAAAAAGGCATCACTCTCAAACATATCCATGATAGGTACTTTTGATGTACATGAGCCCGAGCCAGTGAGGTTGTTGATAGATATAGAGAGTGCACTATAGGCTGTGGGCATTGATACCCCTATGACCACTTTTCCAGCTCCACCACCACTACCATAATAGGATTGATAGTGTTCAGGAGGATTCTAATATTCATTCCTTACCATTTATGCTTTCTTGATATTGTGCTTGCACATTGAGGGCAATATTTTGTTTTTAGAAGAGGCTGAGAAATTGGAAGTCCTCAATATCTCTTCGTGATGATTATTCACTGTTTTCGTTATGCTTTGGATGAGATAATGCTTAATTTATTTTTTGTTGATGGAAGTTTAAGACAATTTTAATTTTGTATTTGTAAATAATTTTAATTTGGGTTGTAATAGATTTGTATTTATTTTTCCATTTTAATTTATTTTATTGAGTTTAATGGATAAATGATTTGTTAATAATGTCCTTATTTTGTGGTGAATCCCATGCATATGTGAAAAGCCGCACAAATGTGAATGTCATATCTCTAGTCCTTAGCAATCTGAGCATCTATAGCCCATTTCTTTTATTCAAATAGTGCCATAGACGAGGAGCTTGTACTGACTCATCAATTAGTCCATCTGTTGAAAGTTCAATCTATGCATAGATTTGGTGCATCATGAGTTGACTATGTAAATTGAGATTGGATATGCGATGATCGTAAGTTGTGAATATACGTTGGCAATATTTGAGTATGAATCTATGTTGTCAATGTGTGTTAGGAATATTGTTGAAAGGCCTATTTTGCAACACCTAGAAGTTTTTTGGTTTGTTTTGAGGGGTAATTTTGTTGATTCCAAATTAGGAAAGGACCTTAGGATTTCTTTGGTTTTATTTGAGTCCACATTGACCATGTTAGCCTCCAATGACATTAAATTGATTTCTTCATGAGCAACTTTGAGCCTTGATCCTTTATTTGGTAGCCATGTAGACTTGACTTGTATTAGTGAAAGACAATTCCTTCTTGTTCCTTACCAATCTCTCCATGTGCTAAAATGAGCAAAGTGTTAACCCAAAGGCCAAACTTAGGGTTGTTGGTAGAAAAGGGTGGTTGTCTCTCACGAAAAAAGTTGAGGAAAGAAAAAGAAAAGAAAAAAGGAGGGGAGTCCTTCAAAATGACAAAAACAAGAAAAGAATTTGAAGAGCTGAAAATGATGAATTGAAAAACAATTTCTTGAAAAGAGGATCCTCCAAACGCTGAAAAGATTGTGTAAAAAGGGGAGACACTTAGGGTGAAAGATCAAAATAAAAATGGTGTCAATGGGAGAAGAAAATAAGGAGGAATAAAAGGATCCATGAGCATGAAAAGAATATGTATAGTTCAAGGAGGGATAAGCCATTATATCCATATGTTATCCTACCCAACCTTAACCCTAAGTTATAGCCTGAACAAAGTCCTTTGGGATCCTAGTACGGAATGAAATCAAATAAACTCCGAATACGAATAAGGTCAAGGCTATGATTTGAAGCTTTCAGACCATTTCTCAATTGGGAGAGCGAGTACTGAAGAGATCCTTGAATGTAATATTCTAACTGAGTGTGCTTCAGATCTTCTTTGGCATGAGGGCAAATAGTGATGCTTTAAGAAAGTGATCAGTAGGTACATGAACAGTTGTGAGCATACCCATGCCTTGATTACTCCTATGTCACCTCTTGAAGCTTCAAAATCATATAAGTGGTTTGTGGAAGTTTGAGGGTGGATGAAAAAGGGAGAATTATATGTGTTGCTACTTGTATCCCTATTTGTAAGCTTTTAATTGGACTGATTGATGTTTGATATAATTGAGTGAAATCAAAGGCTTATGTTGGGGGAGTTTTTGAGTCCATGGCTTGGACTCATTTTGGGATTAGAATATGAAGAAATATTGTTCACAGAGCGTTATTATGCTTCAATTACTAACTAATGTTCATATTTTATGATAGGAATGGAGATAAAGGTGCACAAGTGGATGAGACCTAACTCTTGTTATGATATGATATGTTAAGGCTTGTGATCACATAGTCTCTCCGTTATGGCTCTTTGAGCATTTTGGGTGATTGCACCACTTTGATATGTTGTGAAGGCTTCATATTATAAGCTATGTAGATGGGATACTCTTATTGCATTAACATGGAAATGATTATGAGAATGATTTTGGAAACTCTTGTTGGCCTTTGGCCTAAGCATGAATATGATTTGATTAATAGTTTTGGTTTAGCTAATGATGCATGATTTGAAAAAGAATGTAAGTCTTTTGAATTGAAGTTGCATGTATATATATGTATTCCCGTTGGATGAGACTTAGCACCGAGGGATTGGAGTCGGTGTGGACTATATCTAAGGGTCCATACTCCTTTCCATCAAACTATGTGCCACCATGGTTTTATCTCACTAGATAGGGATTGACTTGTTATGTATCCCCTTGATTAAGGGTTGACTAGGGATCTACTTGGCAAGTAGTCTGGATCCGGGTAGTAGCTCGCTCGGGTCTCCTCCGTTGTTGGTTGAGGTTACATCCCCACTGCATTATTATTGTATGATTGCATCTCATGCATCATGGCATAACATATTGTTATATTACTCCTTGGCTACGTGTATTCCTTTTGTATAACTTGTCCCCTTGCCATATTGTTTGGTCATACTATATTGTCATATGCATTGCATGTCCGCATACTTAGTACATATTATGTGCTAACACATACATTTGTCTACATGTTCTAACCATGTAGGGACCGGAGATGACTTCTATATTCCACCAGACGACGTATGATCATCTTGATGACTATTGCTTGTGGTGAGCCCTTTTGTCCAAGGGAAATAACCACCTTCTATCTACCTAGTAGTGTTTTGTTATTTTCCTTTATTTATGTATTGAGGGTTAGCCTCAAACTATGTAGAGGCCCTGCTTTAGCTTATGTGGAGGCTTGTTGGACAAATTAAACTCGTGTACGTTGGTTTGTATTTGTTGGATATTATGACTATTGAGATATTATGATTTATGAACTTTGGTTATGGAAATGGTGTTGATTATGCTTATGACTTGATTATTGGGATTGTGTATTGACTATGTGCTTATGTGGAAAGTCCCCTAACCCGGAATGCCCCATAGCTTGAGTCCATCTTACCCGCCCCTTAGAGATAACTGTTATGTGCTATGTGAAATCATGTTCATCCCATTCCTAGCAACATCCCCATAACTTGAGTCCAAAGCCCCATTTCCCTTAGAACTTATGTGTTATGTGTTTACTTCTGCACTTCCAAACCGATGATGTGTATGATGATGCTATGATGACTTGATCGAGGACCTTAAGATTCTCTTTCTCCATGTCATATCTAGGGCCATTATCCGGGTCGTGTCACTTGATCACTTCTTTTTGTTGGAGGTGAGTGAGGCAAAGGTGATAGAGTACTTTAATTTGAAACAAGGAAATAGGAGTGTGAGGGAGTGTGCCCTCATGCTCACGAAATTTTCTAAGTATTCTCGCATATTAGTGGCCGACTCTTATGACCAAGTTTATTTGAGGAATTTTAAAATTAGTGATTAAAGAATGTAAGATTGCTATGCTTTTGAAGGAAATGGACAGCTCAAGGATCATACTTATTCAAAACAAATGGAAGAATTAAAGCTCATGGAAAGGAGGGTTAGGTAGTCTAAGGGGCTCTAGTTGACAGTGGTCTATCTTTTGCTAAAGCTCCCATATGTAGGTTCAATGATGAAGGATATACCTTCCACCGGTGTACAAAGTATGATAGGAATCACCAAGGGAATTACATGGATAGTAAGGATGGTTTCTATAAGTGTGTTGATATGGGACATAAGATAAAGGATTGTAACAACCCAAATTTTTTTTAAACCTCTTATGGTTGGTCTTGTATGGTGTTATACTGGTCATGGTTGAAATTTGGTTGACACAGGTTGAGTTTAAGTGGCCAAATGCAAAATGGATCATTTTGGACCACCCCAAAAACTAAGTTAGGGTCTACGGACCACCCCATGGTCTGTGAGACCTCAAACGGACCGTTTGGTGGTCTGTCAAGTAGGTCAGAACCTGGCAAAGGTTGTGGCCAGCCTGAGTGACTAAGTTATAGTCCTTGGACAGGTGGATGGTTCGTGAGTGATAGTACGGACCATCTGGTCCATCGTGTGGCCCTTTGTGCTAAAGTTTTGTCTGCCTCATTAAGGGTCAAGTCGTAATTTGGTTGATCCTTAGGCCCTTTTAAGACTTCCTAAAGTCTCCTAAACGCCTAAATCAAGCCCCAAACCCGCATTCACCTATTCTAAGCCTCCTCCATTCACCTTGAAAATTTTAAAATCCTCTTAGCCTCCATTGAAGGAAAGCTTGAAGAAATTGGGGAAGACAACCTTGACCAAGTTTGACCTTGTAATTCTTTTGGAGAAATTAAGGTATGTTGGATTTGATTCAAGGATCCTCTTTAATCCTTTAAGACCCAAGAACCCTAACTCGTTAAATTTGATTTTAAGTTTTCAATTAAGTTATGAGTTCTTCCATTATTGTTGTAGGTTAGTGTTGGGAATTGTGTACTATAGTTTTTAGGTAATTTAAACATGATTTTGAGCTTGAATTCATGAATGTTCATTGAAACCCTTATTGATCAACTTGCATGTCCCTTTCATGATTTAACTAGGCATGGGTAACTTGCATTATGCCTTATTTATGGATTTCTACATGTTTTATGATCAATTGTCTTTCAAATTGTGAAATTAACCTTGAATTCCATTACCCATGTCCTTGATCTTCATTCATGGCATATGCATGGTTATTGTTATGATGAAACTCTTCATGAAACTCATATTTTGAATGTTATTATAAGATATGTAAGGCTTGTGATCACATAGTCTCCTTGTTATGGAGCTATGACCATCAAGGGTGCTTGCACCATCTTGACATGTTTGCAAGGCTTGATATGATAAGTTATGTAGATGGGCTACTCTTATTTCATTGACAAGACATAATCATGAAACATTTTATTAACTTTTGATAGCCTTTGGCTCAAGCATGAACATGATTTGAACAATGGTTCCATTTTGACTAAGTATGCATGTTTTGAAAGTGAATGTAAGTCTCCCCATTTAAATGTTGCATGTATATATACGTATTCCCGTGGGATGAGACTTAGTACCGAGGGATTGGAGGCGGGTGGACTATCTCCACAGGGTTCATACTTCTTTCCGTCAAATCATGTGCCACCATGGGTTAATTCCCTATATAGGGAACTCCGTCATGTTACCTCTTGTTTCAAGGGTGTTTATGGTACTACTTGGCAAGTAGTCCGGATCTGGATAGTGGCCCGTTTGGGTCACTCATGTTGTCGGTTGAGATTACATCCCCGCAATATATGAATATAGGATTGCATCTCATGCATCATGGCATAACATATTGTTATACTACTCTTTGGCTACGTGGATTCTTTTAGTATACTTGTCCCCTTGACATGTTGGTTGGTAAACTATACTTGTCATGTAATGCATGCCCGCATACTTAGTGCTTAATTTTGCTAACCCATATTCTTTTTCTAGATATTCTAACCATGTAGGGATCGAGGGTGACATCTACATTCTACCGGACGATGCTTGAAATTTTATTGAAGCCTTTGCTAGTGGTGAGCCCTTTTGTTTAAGGGCAATAGCCACCATCTATCTACCTATTGTATATTATGTTATTTACTTTTGTATGTCTTGAGGGTGAGCCTCAAACTTGTCGAGGCCCCGCTCTTCTATGTATAGGCACTGTTGGACCACTCTATACTCTTGTACGTTAGACTTGTATGTTGAACCTTTGGTTATGTAATACTATGCTTATTTAGTCTTGATTATAGAAGTTATCTCTTATCATGCTCATGACTTGTATGACGGTATTGTGAATGACTACGTGCTTATGTGGCAAGTCCCATAATCCAAATGTGCCCCCATAGCTTGAGTCCTACTCAATCGTCTCTTTAGAGATTATTACTATGTGCTATGTGTATACATACTTGTCCCATTCACGATATTACCCCCATAGCTTGAGTCCAAAGTCCCAAATCCCCTAGAACTTACATGTTTTGTGTTTAGCTTCCGCGCTTCCGAACCGATGATGTGTGTAATGATGTTATGATGGATTGATCGAGGGTCTTCGGGTCCTCATTCTCCATATAACATCTAGTCCCCCTATTCGGGTCATGACAATGATGGTATCAGAGCCCTAGGTTTATAAATGATCCTCGGAGTGTAACATGCCGCTTCAAGTAGAGTCTTATTCATGGGTGTGTTGTGCACCATGCCTATGAGTGAGAGGCTATGACGATGTTTTAGGAATTTCATTATTTCACTTCTTCCTTATGTCGTTCCATGAGATCTTACGATGACTACTTCTAAACTTTGGTACGGTTGTCGCTCTTTCAGAAAATGCCTCTAAGGAGAGCTCCCCTAGCCCGTCTGGTGAATCCGGCAGACTTTTGCACTCTAGCCTCGAGGGTGAGACTTGATCACATGAGCCAGCTGGAATCCTATGGCCCTAAAGAAAAGAGGGTGCATCAAGCTAAGAGGGCCCAACTTGATGGTGGGTTCTCAAAAGTCAAGGGTGGTGGATTTGGCCGCTTTCAATAGGGCCAAGGCTCTAACATAAGGGTTGCTACTAAAGTGCCTCCTCCTAAGGCACAAACTGGGAACGATCCCCAAACTTCTCCTTGTGACCGATGTGGAAAACATCATAAAGGTGTTTGTAGAAAGGCCACAGATGCTAGTTTTTGATGTGGTAGCATGATTCATAAGGTCGTTAACTATCCAAGGAAGGTAAGGAGAGATCAAGTGACTCTGATTGGAGGAGAACTACTACGACATTAGTGTGGAAAGTATGGGAGGAACCATTTCAGTGTATGCCAGAAGGATCTAGGTGCTTGTTTTAGATGTGGTGATGAGGGTCACAAAGTTGCTGACTGTCCCAAGGTTGCTAAGAAGAATCAAGGCCAACAAAAATATCAACGAGGAGGTACTCCTAGGCACAACGGGTTAGATGCGTTGCATGCTCGACAGGAAGTGAAAGAGACTCCGAACATAGTAACTGGTAAGTTGAAAGTTTTCAATTTGGTGTTTATTCTTGGCTTAACCCAGGTGCAAACTTGTGTTTTATGATTCCCCTTTTTGACTGTTATGTTTGAGTCCTGAAATGTTTTGAGGGAATCATTCTAAATTTTGATCCTATGGGAGGGTCCATTGTTTCTCAAGGGGTTATTGGGTCGTTCTATCACTGACTTGCATAAAGTGATTCCTTATGGTTTTGTGGAACTTGAGATGAATGATTTTGGGTACTACCCTTGGAGTGGAATATTGTGGAAAGAAAGGTGGAGGTTTCCTCCTAAGGGGGAGATGGTAAGGCAAATGTTGAAGTGGATGCTCATAGTAGACCTTCTATGGAGAGTGTAGCACATGTGGATGAGGAAAAGAAATTGGTAGAAAAGGATGTGCACCGTTTGGCTAGGTTGAGCATGAGGTTGATCGAATGTAAAAATGGTGGCATGGTATGAAAATAGATGTGGCTAAATTTGCTAACAAGTGAAAGTAGAACATCAAAGGCCCGGTGGCTTGACACAAGATATTGAGATTCTTACTTGGAAGTGGGAGGATGTAAATATGGATTTCTTTGTTTGGTTACCCCGTACTAGGAAGCAATTCGATTCTATATGGGTTGTGGTTTATAGAATGACAAAGTTGGCTCACTTTCTACCGGTCAAGACTACGTATAGTGCCGAAGAGTATGTCAAGGGGTATATTCGGGAATCGGTGAGGGTGCATGGTGTGCCTAGGTCTGTTATTTCGGATTGTGGTACCCAATTTACTTCTCACATTTGGAGGACTTTCAATGAGGACTTGGTACTAAAGTTAAGTTGAGAACCGCATTCCATCCTCAAACCGATGGGCAAGCCGAGAGGACAATTCAAACATTGTAGGATATGTTGAGGGCTTGTGTGTTGGAGTTTAAAGGAAATTGGGATGATAATTTACCTTTTATTGAGTTTTCCCACTATAATATTTTTCATGCTAGCATCGGTATTGCTCCTTTTGAGGCTTTTTATGGTAGGAAATGTAGGTCTCCGGATAGTTTGTTTGAAATTGGTGAGGCGGCCTTGATAGGCCCGGATATGGTTGTTGAGGTTATTGAGAAAGTGAAGTTGATTTGGGAAAGATTGAAGACGGCACAGAGTCATCAAAAGTCATATCCGGATGTTAGAAAGAGGGACCATAAGTTTCATATGGGTGATTGGATATATGTGGAGGTATCCCCCATGAAGGGCATGATGCGTCTTGGTAAAAATGGGCAAGTTAAGCCCAAGGTATGTCGGACCTTGTGAGATTGTGGAGTGGGTTGGCAATGTAGCTTTTCGGTTGGACTTGCCTTTGGCAATGAGCTCTATTCATCGGTTTTTCCATGTATCTACATTGAGAAAGTTGGCTGGTGGCCCCCAGGCCATTGCACCTTTGGAGGATGTGACAATTGAAGAGGACTTGACTTGTGAAGAAGTACCGGTCGGGATTTTTTGATAGACAGGTGAGGTGGTTTCGCAATTAGAAGGTAGATTTAGTTAGGGTACTTGGAGGAATCAAGATATGGAGAGTGGAATTTGGGAAGAGGAGTTGGAAGTGATGGAGCAATATCATTACCTCTTCCAATCCACTCAAGCCTAAGATACTAGGTTCTATCTCTTATGGTCCTAATTACTTGTTATCTTGAGTTTCATGACATTGCATACATACATGATCACGAAAATGATTTAAATGATGTTTTGACATGAGTTTTGAAAAACTTTTGATATGATCCATAGTCTCTAGAGTTGTGGTTAGAATGTCTCTTGCATTGTGATTGATGTCCTCAAGCCGTAGTTAGAGCACATTCGAGGACGAATGTTCCCAAGGGGGGATAATGTAACAACCCAAAAAATTTTGAAACCTCTTATGGTTGGTCTTTTATGGTGTTATACTTGTCATGGTTGAATTTTGGTAGCCACGGGTTGAGTTTAAGTGGCCGAACGCAAAACAAATCATTTTGGGACCTACAGAGGCCATTTGGACAGTGAGCTTCACGAAACCATAACTTCTGATGTGGGTTGAACCGTGTGGGATACTAAATATAAAATCAAATCTCTTTGAATTATCTTCGCAATGCAACTGGTTTCACTCAATTCGAAGCTCGGATGAGGATGTTATGGCCAAAAGTGTGAGACTGCCTAAAATTCGAAAGACATTTGAAAGGGGCCCTGAAAATGGCTCAAGGCATGGGCCACGGATAGTGGTACTGTTCACGGTCCGTGTGGGGGTCCGTGAGATGATCCAAAGAGCATGGGATGGCCTGGACCCACCAAAAAACTATGTTAGGGTACACGGACCACCCCACAGTCCGTAAGACCTCCAACGGACCGTTTGGTGGGATCCGTCAAGTGGGGTAGAACCTTGCAAAGGCTGTGGCAAACCTGAGGGACTAAGTCAAGGTCCACAGACAAGTGGAAGGTCTGTGAGTGAGGTTACGGACTCACGGACCTCGTGTGGCCCTGTGTACTGAAATTTCGTCTGCCTCATTAAGGGTTAAGTCATAATTTAGTTGATGCTTAGGCAATTTTTAGACTTCCTAAAGTCTCCTAAAACCCTAAATCAAGCTCCAAACCCTCATTCACCTATTCTAAGCCTCCTTCATTCACCTTGAAAATTCTAAAATCCTCTTAGCCTCCATTGAAGAAAAGCTTGAAGAAATTGGGGAAGACAACCTTGACCAAGTTTGACCTTGTAATTCTTTTAGTGAAATTAAGGTCCGTGGGATTTGATTCAAGGATCCTCTTTAAGCCTTGAAGACCCAAGAACCCTAACTCTTTATATTTTATTTTAAGTTTTCAATTAAGTTATGGGTTCTTCCATTATTGTTGTAGGTTAGTGCATGGAATTGTGTGTTGTAGTTTTTAGGTGATTTAAATATGATTTTAATCTTGAATTCATGAATGTTCAAAACCTTATTGATGAACTTGCATGTCCCTTTCATGATTTAATTAGGCATGGGTAACTTGCATTATGCCTTATTTATGGATTTCTACATGTTTTATGATCAATTGTCTTTCAAATTATGAAATTAACCTTGAATTCCATTACCCATGTCCTTGATATTAATTCATGGCATATGCATGGTTATTGTTATGATGAAACTCTTCATGAAACTCATGTTTTGAATGTTATGATAAGATAT
>JBCEWC010019731.1:0-11275 GCA_038996855.1 Solanum aculeatissimum
TTGGGGGCTTAGGATAGGTTTAAAGGTCATAAAAGACCTTGGGAATGGGTCAAATTATCAAAAATACCCCAATAAAACGCGGTTTAAGATCATAACCCGAGGTTCTCACGGATGGTCTCACGGGTCGTGAGCCTCACTGACCCAACCCAAGTAGTCCTTATAAAAACAAGCATAGCTTTTTACTCCAAACTCGGAATTGAGTGAAACCAGTTTTGTTGGAAAATTAATTCAAAGAGAATCAATTTGATATGTAATGGGCCACCCAGTTCGTCTTGTGATAAGAGATATGTCCATTTAAAGTTGACCCTTCCAATGGTTCATGTGAGATGCCATACTTAGAAATTTTTTTACTTCAACGCCCAAACAGACCACTTCACGAACCGTTTGATGTCACATGGCCCGTGAAGGGTTACTGTGTGAAGTGTCTTGGCCAAACTATGATTTTCAAGGCTAAGTCTCCACTCACGAGCCACCACACGGTCAGTGAAGTGTCAAACGAGTCGTGTGGGGTTCATGTGATAGACGTCTTGGTCTAAAACTCCAATTTAAGGCCAAATACTCCTCACATACAAGGCCAAGGGCCACCTCAAGGCTTTTTCATGCTTAAAACTAAGTTTTTGGAAGAAATCATCACCCAAGTGCATCCTCAAGGACCGTGAGAGGTCACATGGTCCGTGAAGGCTACCACGAGAGTGCCTTAGTCAATTTCCAGAAAAGATCGCTGTGCAGAGTCCCACCAAAAAGGTCATAACTTCTTCACCTGAACTCTGAATCAAGTGAAACCAAGTGCGTTGGAAAGATAACTCAAAGAGTTTTAATTTGATGGTCATGGAACTCCCAGTTCTACCTGTGCCAAGAGCTATGACCATTTAAAGTCAGTACTTCCACAAAACGTCAAGAAAAACTCAACCAATGCGATTTCTTTGAATGCGACCATTCAAGGGAGATTCATGAAGATCATTAACCAACCAAAATAAGTTCAAATCAGACCTCAATCAATTCTACAAGGTTCTAAAAAATCCAGGTTGTTACAAACACATTTTAAAGAAATTCAAATCTGACTTAATTTCCATAGTTATGTAATTACTTTGACTAATACATATATAGAAATACGTTCTCTCTGATATAAGTATCATATACTGCTTAAAAAAAACTCTAATATAAATGTACAAAGTAAATCATTTATAATGTTTAATTCAAAGTACAAATATATTAATTTAAATTGACATTTTCGAATGGTTAGAATCTATATCTGTGATGCACGTGAAATAGACACCAATCCTTAAGAAAAGAGATAATCTTTAGTTTATTGTAAATATGAATTTCTAATGTATTTTAATTATTCTAACGAGTACACTCACATGTTTAATTATCTAAGTATAAATTTATCCCTCATTATGTTTTGGAGTTAATAATATCTTTGTCATTATATTTTTAATTCAAAAATACACTTCAACCTTTTAAATGGACCAAACGACCTTTTCTTCCCATGACTGTTTCAAAACAAGAAAAAAAAAGGTCAATGCACCATCAAAATACAATAATTTTATCCTTTAAAAAAAAAAAGATATCTTTTTTTGTTTGTGGAGTGGGGTGGGGTGGGGTGGGGTGGGGTGGGATTGTGATGGTGGTTGAATGTGAGAAATATAACAAGATTAAAAAAAAAGTTATATAAATATTATGCATTTTAAAAAAATAAAAAAAATGTCATATAGCTTTTTTTTTTTTTTGGGACTTCATGCACATTGGATATGAAATATTATTTCGTATCTTTTTTTAATAGTTCTAAAAATGAGAATAGAAATCAATTTCAATTATATTTTGATATGCTTAATCATTTATTTTGACTTTAAGGCCAGTGGAGAATGGATATAATAGTTCTGAAAAGAAATAATTGAATAAACATTTAGTGAAAAAAATTAATATCGGTAATTAAAAATATTAGAAAAAAAAAATATGGAAGGAATAAAAATAAAAGATAAAGACTTTGTGATAGCCATCTAAGACCACACCAACGAGGAAAAGGAAAGAAAAAAAAATAAAGAAGCCTTTTACCGATGATGTTCATGTAAAGAGTCTCCTCTTCTTCTTCCTCTTTCTCTTCCTCTTTCTCTTCCTCTTCCTCTTCGTTTTCCCCTTTCATCGTTTATGGCTTTAAAATAGCCCTAAAATTCATCTAACCCTTGTATTGTTTTAACTTTTCTCTCCCTCTAAACGTGCATAATGATGAAACTTTGAAGTATTTGGGAGTTCGAGGTGATTAGAAGTGGAATTTCCTTAGATCTGATTTGTCTTTTCGGTAAGAAATTTCTTGGTTATATGGTTTGATTTTGTTGGAAATTTTCATGAGTCAATTTGGAATTTTTGATGTGTTTTCATGGTTTTGTTAAAACTTTTGGAGGGTTTTGTTTTTCTCTTCTGGATCGTTTGTATTTGACTCTATATTGTTCTATCCTTGGTACAAAATTGGGAAAATAAGGTTTGCCTTATAAGGGAAGATGATTGCGTGTTGCAGATGGTGGCGAAAATAATGATGATAATTTTGTCTTTAGTTGTGGATTATGGATTTTCTGAGCTTAAGGTGGAATCTGATTTTGTCCAAATTTATTGGAGAGAAGCTGGTAGTTTTAACTTATAGCTGGTCCATTCCAAGATAACCTTCACTTTAGCAAGAGAATTTTGTCCCAAATTTAGTTTCACCTTAGGAATTCAAGACAATAAATTTATATGTTTTCCCAACTATACCATTATACTCCACTTCTTAACCATGTTTGTTTAGTAACCTACACAGTGTTTATTGATTTCTTAGAAGACTTAATTTTTTTACTAAGGTGACACTTATTTTGGGAAAGAAAGACTAGAATATAAATTGAGTGTTTTGAAGTGAGTATGAGGAAATTGGGCTCAAATGATGGTTGTAACAGTGTAAGCATTTTGCTGTTTTTAACCCATTAAGAAAATGATAATATAGTGTTTATTGAATGAGTTTGAAGTGAATTTGGAAACAGAAGAAACTTGGTGAGCTTGGTTTTTACAGCTTAAGATTTGTGTTTTTCCACGTATTAAGGTTGGACATTGTATTCCAGTTAGTTATCTATCAAAAATGAGAATAGCACTCTTAGCATGTTGATGAATGATGGAAATATAACATGAATAAGTGACATGGATTGTTAACCCTTATGAAAGTCACGTGATTGCGCTTTTGTGCAATGTATTTATGCTTTGATGGGTATGAGGTTGCATATCATTTTCCTTTTCTAAGATTTTCCTGTTGATATCTGTTTGTGATGTGGTCCTGCAGGTTAAATGTCTTGGTGTTGCTTTCCAAATCCATTATTAGGGGACATTTTGTCCACTTGATGGATGATGACCATTCCAATGGATAGTAATTTAGATCATTCATCTCGGGAGCGAGTCCAGCGCCTCTACAACAAGGTTGATGTTTGCCTTATCTCCTTATTTCTTTTCTGTTTCAATTGAGTGTTTCAACAATAACAACAACAACAACAACATACCAGTGAAATGCCACTAGATGGGATCTGTGGGATTTCAATGGAGTGTATATACATAAAAATATTAGGCATTCGTTTGTGTTTTCTTCTTTACTTGTAAAGCTGCAAGTTGAACATCCATATAAATAACCGTTTTTTGTTGGCTGTAAAGCTGCAAGTCATATCTATCTAGATCATCTTTTTACACAAAAAACAACTATATATTTGCTTGTTTGAAACATGTAATTGACATTTTTTCCCCATCTTCAATTTTTTTTCCAAAGAATGTTGAGTTGGAGAATAAACGGAGAAAAGCAGCACAAGCTAGAGTTCCTTCTGATCCAAGTGCATGGCAACAAATGCGAGAAAACTATGAAACTATCATCCTTGAGGATCATATTTTCTCAGAACAACATGAAATAGAGTATGCCTTGTGGCAGTTGCATTACAGGAGAATTGAGGAATTGCGTGCACACTTCAATGCTGCTGCAAATTCTAGTGGATCAACCAATGGGAAGGTTCCCCCTAGTAGTGGACCAGATCGCATCACAAAGATCCGAACACAATTTAAAACTTTCCTCTCAGAAGCAACAGGTTTTTACCACGATTTGATGCTAAAAATTAGGGCCAAGTATGGTCTGCCACTGGGATATAACTCTGATGATCCAGAGAATAAGATTCCTTCCTCTAAAGATGGTAACAAGTCTGTGGAGTTGAAGAAAGGATTGATATCCTGCCACCGTTGTTTGATTTATCTTGGCGATCTTGCTCGGTACAAAGGCTTATATGGTGAAGGTGATTCTAAAGCTCGTGATTTTGCGGCTGCTTCGAGTTATTACCTGCAAGCTTCTTCACTTTGGCCTTCAAGCGGTAATCCTCATCATCAGGTATTTTGCCGCAATCAAAGGGGAAGATGAATATTGAGTAACCTTCATATAAAATGGTTTGTTTTCTGATTGTTATTGTTTTGATGTCCTATTGTCTTGTTTCCCCAGCTTGCAATACTGGCTTCCTATTCCAATGATGAGCTGGTGGCTATTTATCGCTATTTTCGCAGTCTTGCAGTAGAAAGCCCTTTTGCCACCGCAAGGGATAACTTGATCATTGCATTTGAGAAGGTAACCAACCTATCTTTGAGGTGACCTTCCTCCCCCGACCAATTTCTTTGTAGTATCATGTCTACTAGGTTTGCTTAGTGCAGACTGAGATCTTGAGAGTGTAATTAGTCTATGTTACTCATAGGCAGATGCAGGGAAAGGTTAAAAAGCTGCAGTTGCTTAGAATGACTTGAATTGTGTCATATATATCTCTTCTACTTGTCAATAAAGTCATATATATCTCTTCTGTGCGTCTGTGTTAGAACTGTGCTGATGCCATTGCAAACATCTTGTTGTAGTATGGGCCTTCTTGCACATTATGGTACATTACCGTAAATGGTTTTGGTAAAAGCTAGGATGTTGTACCATTACCGTTCTAATAGTGGACAGTATTGAAGTTTTATGTAAAAGCCAATGGACAGTATTGAAGTTTTATGTAAAAGCCAATCATAGACAGGTGGTGAAGTCGTTTTGTTGCTTGGAGAATTTTTAATTGTCTTGATTCATTTTTTTTTTTTTTGAATTGTATTCTATATGCATAGAGCTGTACTATGCCCTGTGTTATGCTCGTTACTTGTGGCCTTGTCAGAATATGCCTGTAGTAAAATTGTGACATACATGTGTATCGTTTTTGCTATTCTGAATAAGAAGAGATTGGGGAGGAACTTTGATTTTTATATTTTACTGTGGTTTGGACAGAGACATTTTGCAGTATGTTTGACAGTGCAACCTTTACCAGAAGGTGTAGCTATTTTATAGTTATGTGGACAACCTTTTCTTTCATTTTGATTGGAAAAGTTAAACTCTATTAATATGAATGCATGTTAGCTATTAATATGAATCACCAAGGAGGTGTGCAACCAGTAATTTTTGGGTTTCCTTTAGCCCTAATGTGAAATTTATTTAGTTATTTGAGATGTTATTGGTCCTTTGTTAAATTTGTAAATGTGAGATGTTATTGGGCCTTTATAAAATTTGTATGCCTTCTGTGTCATCTTTTGGCAGAACCGTCAATGTTACACCCAGATGCTGGGGGATACTAAAGCTTCCTCCACCAAGTCAGTACCTCCTCGCATGACTGGAAAAGGAAGAGGCAGAGAAGAAACAAGGCACCCAATGAAAGATGATAAGGTTGAAGCAATCTCGGTCCAGGAAAAAGCTTCTAGTATGCCAGACATCTTCAAAACCTTTACCATGAGATTTGTTCGATTGAATGGCATTCTTTTCACACGCACAAGGTTTTTTCCTGTCCATACACTAATGGAATGTTTGCTATTTGACTATGACATAGCGATATGCTGATATTGTTCTTTTTTCATCTTTAACCAGCTTGGAGACTTTTGGGGAAGTGCAGTTGGTGGTCAAGAATGATCTGCTTGAACTTCTCTCTTCTGGGCCTGACGAGAAGTATAATTTTGGTTCTGATGCTGCCGACTGTAGACTGGCTATTGTGAGGCTGGTGGCTATCCTGATTTTCACTGTTCATAATGTAAACAGGGAAAGTGAAAATCAGTCATATGCTGAGATCTTACAGAGATCTGTTCTTCTGCAGAATTCGTTTACTGCTGTTTTTGAGTTCATGGGTCATGTGGTTGAGAGATGTGTCCAATTAAATGATCCCACAACAAGCTTCCTTTTGCCTGGTGTTTTGGTGTTTGTGGAGTGGTTGGCGTGCCATCAAGATGTTGCACTTGGCAGTGAACCAGAAGAGAAACAAATAACAGCTAGATCATTTTTTTGGAAGAACTGTATTGCTTTTTTTAATAAGCTATTGTCCAGTGGGTTGAAGTTTGTTGATGACGACAAGGATGAAACGTGCTTTTTCAATATGAGCAGGTATGATGAAGGAGAAAGTGGTAATCGTCTTGCATTGCCTGAGGATTTCGAACTGAGAGGATTTCTACCTCTTCTTCCGGCACAACTTATCCTTGATTTTTCAAGGAAGCATTCTTTTGGCGGTGATAGTGGCATCAAAGAGAAGAGATCTCGTCTCCAGAGGATAATAGCAGCAGGAAAGGCTCTTGCTAGTGTGGTCCGTGTTGGAGAAGAGGGAATATATTTTGACAGTAAGGCTAAGAAATTCATCATTGGGATTGAGCCCCAAGTATCTGATGATTATGTACTTGGTTGCGCCATGGGAGTTCCCAGATTAAGTGGTATTGAGCTGGAGAATCCAGCTGCAGGGCAGTTAAGGGTAGAAGCTCTGCAGGCAAAGCAACAGTTGTATGTGGAGTGTGAGGAAGAAGATGAGGTGATCGTCTTTAAGCCATCTGTGGCAGAAAAGTATGTGAATGGAAGTGCTTCAAACATGATGACCTCAGAAGTCCCTGTTTCTTGTGTTGGTGCTGCCAAGGTTCCTCGCAGCATTAGCATAGCCTCTGCTGGTCTAGGAAATCAGATGGTCCCATTTTCAGCTGCTCTTGATGGATTGATCATGCCAAGTGCTTTACATGCAAGTGTAAGGCCACCCTCAACTATTGCCAGTAACAGTGGCCAATATATGCAGCCTATTCAACCAAGTACATCAATATGGTCTATTGAACAGGGTGCTGTTATGAATGGATTTGCTAGCTTGAACTTGATGGGAAATGGTCTGACTATAAAATCTGAGTTACAAGATCATTCAGGAGTATTTCCATCTGCACCATATTCGACCCCTTTTCCACAGTCTGTCAGTTTTAGCATAGCAAATAATAATCCCACACAGGTTCCAGATGCTGCTATCCCGTCTAACCTCAGCTCACTTTCATCCTCAGTAGCTGGTATTGACAGCATGTCAATTAAATCTCCATCAGTCATGTCAACAGGCATAAAAAAAAATCCAGTCAGCAGACCTGTTAGTCATCTGGGTCCACCTCCAGGCTTTGGTTCTGTTCCTTCCAAAGTCATGGATGAGTTTTCATCAGCCATGACTGTAAAGAATGAGCATACTCTTCCTCCTATGGATGACTATAGCTGGCTGGATGGATATCGGTTGTCTTCATCACATCGGAGCATTGGTTTCAATAACTCCATTAATCATTCAACACAAAACTACCTCTCCGCGAGCAAGAACAGTATCTCTGATGGGATGGTAAGCTTTCCTTTCCCTGGGAAACAGGTAAACTCTCTGCATGTACAATCAGGGAACCAGAAAGGTCAGGAGGACTACCAGATATCTGAACAGTTAACAATGTACCAGGAGCAACCTCAGCAACTCAAGAGTGTAAATCAACAGTCTGTTGCACTGCCTCAGCAGCATCAAGGACAGTCTCTGTGGGAATGCCGTTTCTTTGTGTGATATGGATATGAGAGATTAGATGGTAAAATCCTTTTACCTTATAGGAGAATTACCTTGAACAAATAGCCAATATTTTGTTCTTTCTTAGCCCTGTATTTTATATTTCTTACAGTTGGCTGCTCATGTTTTCCAGGTTGTTAACAGTTACTGTGGCGATGTCCAGCGGCCTGTTCGATGACGTTCAACCATCATAATTGCAGTGTGGCCAAGGTTATTAAGTTTTTCTTGCAGCATGGATGTTCTTGGAGTGTTGCAGGCACTTGCTGTCAAGCAGGTATTTCCCTCCTCCTTTCTCCCGTCTCTCTTTGTTTGTCTTGGTCTTCCACTGTGCATTTGAGTGGGCATACTTTTGACCTATTTTTTAAATCCCGAAAATACAGCCTTCCTGTCCGAGTAGCTTACTGAGGAAGTTCCTCACTGTTTCCTTTTCTTCCTAGAGTAGTTTCCGTGAGCTTATTTAATAGCTGTGTGTGGCTGGTTGTCTATGTAAGCTTTGCTAATAGTATTTAAGACATTTCTTTTCCTGTTTGTTTGAAACTTTATTGGGGCTTGGGGTTAATGTAGAGTTAGAATGTGATTCCTATGCGTTTCTTATTGGAAGCCCTGAACAATTATGATATGTCCTATCCTTAAGCTATTGAATTTCAATTTAAAATTCCCCATCCAATTTCTTTCCTGTTTGTACCTCGAGGTAATTAAAGTTTAATTCCCTGTTTATGTATTGAAGTAGTTTACCCTTTCAAAATTCTCATACAATTGAGGGGAGACCACATCAAAGCTGAAAGCAATGGATTTCTCACACTTTTTTTGGGTGTATGCAGTTTGTGCCTAGCTCTCCAGACTGGACGAGATAGACTGAGGTCAGTAGGTGCAGCGATTGGAAGCTTTGGAAGTACGAACCTTGCATGGTTGGATGGTTACGTGGTTGGTATATCAGATTTTGGTGGATTGCTGGTTGCAGTCAATGAATGAGAAGCTAGTCAATCCATCTGATAGTAGATCTCTCGTACGAAGTTCTGCTACATGCCATGATGAGCAGTGTACAACTATTAAATGTGTAAGTAGATATCCTGGCAGTTTACATATCCGCCTGAAAGTTCTGCAATGGGGTTTTCCGGAAGATCATACAGAAGGATTAGTTATCACGGGAGTAACTATGGATATTGATGGAAATAAGTTTGGGAATATGTACCCACACATAATTCTCACTTTCACTGGTTTGTCGCATTGTCAATTAGTGACAATGTCCTGTCATGTATGTTATTTGGATTTGTGATGCTTGTGATCCAGTTGGATAATTTGCGTCGTGTCACCTGTATATTGGCACGCAAAGTTTCCATGCAGGGAATGCCCAAACCATTTGTTTTTATAGAACACCTTTCATCTTTGGTTTTAGCGTGTGAGGCATCTACCTTCTCTGCACCCCCACCCCCACCCCCACGCTCACCCTCACCCCCAGACTGTTTATGTTTACATATAAGTTCCATCTTTTCGTTATTCACCAGATTTTCCTGTTATTGACAATTCTAGAAATGTCTTGTAGATTTTGTTTTCACCCTTTTGAAGTAGCAACCTATGGCTTTATATTAAAATGGTGCAAAACTCTAGTGCTTATGCAGGCTGAAGATTAACCAAGGTACTACGATCAATTAATGCAGTTAAATCTTATAGGTTCAAGGTTTTGGCAGATGAAAAAAGTCAAGCAGCAAATGCTTGAAAGGCTGCTATTTCTGGCTTATTCAACTGCTATTTGATTTTGTATTTTTGCATAGTGGAGTTTAGTGCACCAAGCTGCCTTTTATTTTAATTTTATAAAGGAGGGAATGTTCATACTGCAAATGAGCAGTTGTGGGTGAGGAGAGATTCTCTTGCTTTAATCACTTCTACGCTCAAGTAAGTGGGAATTACTCTGCTTCAGTGTCAGCTCATTATCAGAGAACATGAAATGGAGTCTTGGAGCTCGCAATTCGTCGTGTGACCGAGAAGTAATGGATTTGACCGCATCAAATAATGTTGTTGCATCACGCTAGCTTCTGCATTATACTAGGTACGTCACTTCTTTCGGACCTTGTGTGAACATTGAGTGCTTTTATGAGAAAACTTGCACAGTTTTACCCAAATTCGAAAACTGACAAATTCCTTTAACTGTTTTCTTTGTTTATTACTCTCTCTAGTCTTATATTAAGTAAATTTGTAAGGCAATGCATATTCATTAAGAAAAAATATATATTTGTCTTTCTAATTATTCTTAAACTATTCTGGAATACTGAAATAATTTAAAGTAAAATCATAAATATAAACAATTTACTCTCTTGAATTTATCACCTAAAGAATATAAATCAATAAGAAAAAATTGGAAGAAATTTTCAACAACCCACTTGAATAGTGAACAATAAATTTATTTTGGACATTGAGAAAAGGAGAAAAAGACAAATATATCTCAAAATAATCATAAATGATATTTAAATACTCTTCATTATACTTTAGGACATTGATTCTCTTATCGTCTAATTTTTAGGATGTATATAGTCTTTGGACTAACAGAGGGACAAATGTCTCAATCTTAAAGGCCTACCAAAAATTTATTTGATTTTTACCCATAGTTAAAAGACCCTCCCAGCTAATTAAACCCCCCCCCAACAACAACAAAAAAGACTTCGCCCTCCTTAGCTATCTAGTTCCCTAAATCAGATCCTATACCAAATTTAAGGAGAAGATAATGAGAGACTAGAATTTTTAATTAGATTTAATATTACAAGTATTAAACTAATGAAACAAATCCATCGAATGCTTCTTCAGAGTCACTGCAATGGCAGCGGCGATTGCGTAAGTCGGGAGGTTGAAAGTGAATACACTATTGGTGGTTACAGATGTTTCAGGCTAAACGAAATTGCACATCAAACTCTGATAAAAGGCCAAAAAAGTATGGCAAAAGAGAAGAACCCCTCTAATCATATAAGATTTAATAAAATATAAATTTCATAAAATGATTCAAATTATATTAAATTTAAAATATATTAGTCCAAAAATAAATATTGTGGATTAATATAATTGAGTTAATTATTTAAATTCAATGAAATATAAATTTAATTAAAAAGAAATAATTACATAAATAATATATTATATATCAAATATTATCCCTTTTTAGGATATTTTTTTTTAATTACAACCTATAATATATTTTACTAATAAATTACCTTATTCTTTCCTTTCTTTTATTTTTTTTCTCCTTTTCTTTTTTATCTTTCTTCTCTTCTCTTTTCTTTGTTGGGCATGCACATCCTTCTTTTCTTTTTCTTTTTTTAATTTCATTCTCTCTTTTTCTCCCTCTCCATTCAACTCATCATCTTTAATATTATACATTGTTATAAATTTTATTATTATTATTTCAATAAATATAATATATT
>JBCEWC010019732.1:0-11275 GCA_038996855.1 Solanum aculeatissimum
GTATGCTCTGTGGTTGCAGCACAGTCTGAACTTCCACATCAGAAAAGATATATTTTGGTCTCGTTTCCGCCCAACAAGTATGTCATGTAAAGTAAACAACAATAGGTGAGGCTTGCACTCTATAGAGGTACATATTGAGAATATATCCCAATATTTGCAAGAAACCTTTTAGTTAAGAACCAGATCGTCGAGGTAAGCAGCCATGGAGTGTTTGAATTTTGATGTCCATGGTAACAATTAGAGGTGGCAAATGGGTGGATTGGATCGGATTTGGATGGATTGAATATGAATTGAGCCAAAATGGATTGGATCACAACCCATCCATATAAAATACGGGTAAATATGGATTTGGTCAAATATATTTGGGTAAAAATGATTCCAACCCACTTTAATCTCTTAAAGCTTCAAAAAAAAATTAAATCAAAGTTTGATTGTTAATGTTAAACTCCTGTCATCCCAACCCTACTCTCAAATAATTATTTTTGAAAAAGTCATTTTTTCATTTTAAAAAATAATTTTTTATCTACTTCAATACGGTATCACCCACCCACTCCCACCGCACCCCCAATCCTCATATAAATTTTTTCTATTTCAATACCAAAACTTAAATTTTTAAAAATTATTTTTTTCATTAAAAAAAAATTCGCCCCCACCTCCCTACTTCCATCCTCCCCCCTCCCCGCCCACATTTCCACCCTACCCCCCATAAATGTGTGCAAAAATCAAACCGATCGATAAATCAAACCGAAAAAAATATTTTTGATTTATTGTTATCGGAATATTGGGTTAACGGGTTTTTAATGGTTTTTACAAAAGTAAATTATAGAATTATCAGTTCGATTTTGATTTTTAGTATTGGGTTATTGGGTAAACCGATAACTCAGTAAGACTGTAAAAATTTACTACTTACTACTTTATCCTTTCATAAATATTAATAATTTAACATCACTTAATACTAAATCGTTACTTGTAAATCATGTATTTGTTTGATTTCCAATATATAATAACTCTTCAGTTGTAAAGTAAATTAGAATATGAGGTCAAATAATGCATATTATTAAGTTTAAATGCTCAATTGATTTGTTTGTTTTACCATATCTCATCGTATGCCATCAAATAGTTAGACAAGTTATATATTTATTTTATGAGTATTTTCTTATTAGCTAGGTAACCGAAAATTAAACTGTTAAAGATCAAAAACTGATAAATCGAAAACTGATAAAAAATATCTTATTAGTTTAACATATTTAAAAAACCAGAAATCGATAAATTGAACCCATAATACATAAATCGAATCGAACCGACCGATGCACACCCCTAAAACCCCCATTCTCTTACCCCCGTTCCGGCCCCAAATTTTTTTAAGAAAAATCACACACACAATTTTTTTATTATTATTAGTGGGGATTTTGATCATATTTGTATGAGCTCTTAATATAGATCAATCCATATTTACCCATTGTGAAAATATGAGTGATCCATTAAAATAAATATGGATTAAATGGATGCATTTTACCTTACATAGATTGAAATTGCCACCTCTACACAGGAGTGTAGCATACAGGGAGTTCTACATTAGCTTGCTTCTAGGAACATGCTAAAAAGCTTAAACAATTAGAGAGAACAAGCATTTATTCACCTAAGTGTGTCTTGATCAGCACGAGAATCCGAGTTTCTCACTTGACAATGAGCTTGGCTCTAGCATGACCTCTGTATATCTGAAATTGCTCTGTGATGCCAAGATGTGCCATGAGAAGCCAAACATGAGTAAGAAGCTCTCCTCCTTTACGTAGCTGTTGGGCGTGATGGTTCCCTCTGCAATGTGTAGCAGCATAAGCAAGCATTTCCACCCATACTTCACTGATGATTGTCCATTTTTCCTGATTTCCCTTTAATTGCAATGATTTGGCAAGTTTGCACGCGTCAAACAACACGCTCTTGCTCCTATCCCCTTTCACTTTTGCTGGTTCAACTTCAGTATTCACTGTGAGCAACTTGTTACAAGCTGTAGCTATGTCTTTTCCTAGATTCCTCTCTGTAAAAAACTCCTTGGCTTCAGCACATGTGTCTCTAAATCTGATCATCCCAATTCCTATTGGCAACATAACGGGGCACATTACTAAAAGATACAACATATAATCTGATAACTGCTTGCTTTGTTTGGATTCTTCGATGGAACTAGTACGTCCATCTTCAGTTTCCCAGTAATAACATAGATCAGTAACAATGTGCCAAATAAGGAGGCTTTGGTCAAATTCTACCTCAGTAGACCAAACTAAGGAAGAACAGTCATTTTCGTTAAGTGCAATACTGCCTCTCCTTCTGCATAAGATGGTAGGATCAGGATTGTTATTACTTTCTCTTGCAAACTTTTGGAAATGGTCAAAGATCAGATTCTTTAAGTCCTCTGAGACTTGTTCATACTTCTTGTACTTGTGTTTTTCCAAGAGCTCATCGATCCGAAATAGTTTTTGGAACCTGTAGCACCGGGGAGGCTTGAACTCAACACAATAGCTCAACAAATTGTATTGGGATGTGCAATTGGACCATCTCATCTTATTTGATCTTTGCGGACACAGCTTGTTGAGGAGGAACGACAGGAGAAACTTTCCGTCCTCTTTGCCTTTGCTCAGCCAATTATTTGTCCAGTCTGAGTACAGAGAAATGATCACTGCATATATTTCCAGCAGAAGGGCCACAACCAGCAGCAGGTAAGTGAGAATCAAGTCGAGTATGTGGTATTTCGATCTTTCCTTACATAAAGAAAATGAAATCAAGCTAAAAGAAGTGAAAAAAAAAGTAACCACACGAAGAATGCAGCCTAGAGGAGTATAAATAATGGGTGCCTTGGTATAGAAGGTATCATATGCAAATCCTAACTCTGCCTCAATCACATCAAAAGCTTCTTTTGGAGCAAGTTTCTGGAAGTAAGATTTGCTGCGGTCTCGGTCCTGGAAGCTGAGGATGAGATCAACAAATAGGCGTTTAAAAATCTGGAACTGATCGAAAGCTTCAGATATCAGAAGCAATTTATCATTACCAGTATGGTAAGAATGATCAATTGGAATTGTGATTTCTTTAACCTCATCCGCCTTCACGTAGAAGCCCTCAGCTTTCTTCAAAGTATATTCCTCCATGAATTTAGCATAATTTGGTCCAGGATCAGGGGGTGTTAGCATTGAGTTCCTGAGATTCTCAATATTTGCTGACTGGAGAGCACATGTCCGCTCACAAAACTTGATAAGACCAGATGTGAAGATGAATAAGCTTAGAAATGGAAGCCAAGAAGAGCCTGGCAACGACACAAGTATGATATAGAATGTTAGTCCACTCTGGATTATTAGACCAACTAAATGCCTTAACCACAGCTCATTATCTTCCAATGAATAAGCCGTGATATTATCAGGACCGCCAAGATGCAGCAGCATAAATGGCGCCCAGAAAGACATCAACTCATCCTTTAACTTGTCATCAACATTTCCTCGTTGGCATTTATCCAACGTATTCTGAGAGATGACACCTAATGCAACAATAGCAATCCAATCTGCCAGTAAGTAAGATGCCCATAGAGTCATTCTGATCCATAATTTCGCGACACACTGCCTGCGCTTGCCAAAAAGAATAAGCACAATCTGAAAGGTGAGGCTTCCTAAAATCAGCATTTCTACTTCCCATTCTTTCCATGCTTTCTTCCAGCTGTCCGGAACCACTTCAAATAGCCTTCTCTTCTCAGCATTAACAAATATTGCACTTGCAGCTGCCAAAACAAAGATAAAAATTAGGTTGGAATATAACGCGGGCTCTTCATAATATTATAAGGCACAATGAGGATGGGAAAGGGAAATAAACATAAAGCAAACCTACATCATTTTTCTCATATATATAGCTGCTATATTAACCATTAAACGTCCAATTACATGAACCATAACTACTGAATATTCTCGAATTACTCTAAAGACACACCTAGATGGAGTAACAGACACTTAGATTTTAACTTTACTGTTTCCAACACTGACTTTGAAACACAATTAGATGCAGCAAGAACACAAAGCAGAAACAAACAGTACCTAGTAAAAGCATGGCTTGTCAATAATAAACGGGAAATTGCTTTCAGGCAACTGGTTACAGCAATGACAGAAAATGTTACTACTACTTAAAATCAAAGGTATTTGCAGAAAAATGAAAGATGGAAATAGCTTGGAAGTACCATTTGAAGACTAGTTGAGTCAACTTAGTGAAGTCTACTAGGGGGGAAAAGAAAAGTAATCTTAAATGCAAAATATCCAGCAGCCAGGGCCTACCTATTGCTATTATTCATTCATGAGGGGGGGCACACAAACTATGTACATAACAAGACTTGACTTGAGACAGCTACTGTTGCATTTCTTTTAAAATATAATAACTCCCTCTGTGTCAATTTGTTTGTCTCGTTTTGATTTGTTTAAGAAAGTAAAGAATACTTTTGAATCTTGTGGTCCTAAACAAAAAATATGTCAAATGTACCAAAATGTCCTTCAATCTTGTGGTCTTAAACATGCCATGTGGAAAGTTGGAACCGAAGAGTTGCCAAAAAGGGAAAAGACATCTTTTTTTCTTCAAACGGACTAAAAAAGAAAGCAAGACAAACAATTGAAATGGAGGGAGTATTATATAATGTTGATGACGACTCGCTCAGGGACAGAGTTAGTCTTCAGGCTATGGGTTCCGTAGAACCTATTTCTTGGATCTGTCTCTGGAGTCTAGACTTACTGCATCATAAAGCAATTGGCACTTGGTGCATACAACCAAATTTATCTAATTTTATCTCGAGGAATCGTATCAAACAGATAAGAAATGTATTTTTATGGGTACTATTACACAACTTGAATTGTTTATGGTTTGGCATGCCTTTTTGCAGGATGTTGATTAAGAGTGTATTGCAGTTTTTAGTTTTATTTTCTTGACCATGAATCTTTATCTTCTTGTAATATTTAATTTACTATCTGATACATTTATATTACTAACCTAAGTGAAGAAATAAAAGGTTATCTTGAATTGTTTGAATAATACTTTTCATTTACATATTTGTTTCAAGTATTAACTGGTGAAAATTCCTTGAGCTGAGGGTCGGAAATAGTCTTTCTACCTCTCTACCGTCTCCCAGACCCCACTTTATGGGACTACAGTGGGTATGTTATTGTATAATAGGTGAAAAATATTGGTTCAGCTAACAGAGAAACTCTCTTTCCAGGAGGCATCGCACAACGAGTGAACTATTAGTCAATATTAGTAGGAGAAGCAAATTACTGCTTTCTCCAAAGACAAGACATTTATGCAAATGAATACAAGGTTTCATGGATATCAAGCGAAGAGCAAGTTCTGTATATAATAGAAATTACAGACGAATCACACGCAATCATTTCAAAACTCAAAATTGTTACAGAGGATATTAAAGTCCTCACTGAATAGACTTAAAATGCATAACACTTTGCCATCAGTACAGAAAACAGAAAGAAGCAAGCATTGCTTACTCAGTAGCTAACTACTGGTTAGCATCAAAAGTTTGAAACTGATAACCGATGATGAATGGTAATGCAGCTCTGATTGAAGTAGCCTTGGAGATTCACTGTTCAGAATCTTAGAAAGCTACTCGTTGGTGTGACTTGCCATAGATCGGACTCCATCACAAGTATGATCAGCATGCTCCCACTGCCATTAAGAAAAATCTTTTTTTTTGTAAGTCCATTGATCAACAAAATCTTGAGCAAGAAGCATAAATATTCAAACCTCACATATTATGGAAGGAATGGTGCTCGTAAACTAGTTTTATTTGTCTTGACAATAAAGAGGCAATAAGATAGAGAGGGGAAATGTTTAAGGGAGAAACTAACCGGCAAGGGGGAAAAGTCATAATCTTTGCGAGTGAGAATCACATCCCGGTTCCTCATGAGCTTATTAACATTCTGTATGAATTCTTTTGGCATGTTGGTTATGACCAATTCCTTAAGACTTCTTTGTTTCATCAGTCCGCTGGGAATGCTCATGAGTTTATAACAGCATCGGATATTTATCTCTTTGAGCTTCTCCATTGCACTTTCCTCCACATTCCACTGTTCCAAGTTCTTCAGCTTCCAAAGCTTTAGAACTCGAAGCTCTTGGAATCCTCCCTGAGGGAACACCAGTTTCTTCCCCATATAGGAATCAGCTAAAAGCCTTAGGACATTAAGTTGTCGAAGCTTCCCTAGAATTGGCATAGGATCCTCTGTCAGCTTTGAAAGAGATAATGTGACTACTTTAAGCCCTTCGGGTAAGTTTTCAGGCAGTTTTGGTAATTCACCCAGCAAGTTTAGGTGGGAAAGATTGCCCAGCCCTAACAGCGAAAACGGATTTCTACCAAAATGTGAAGGATGCCCGATATCATTTTTGGATCGTAACCTCAAAGATTGAAGAGAAGTTAAATTTGAAATCCAATTGAGAAGGTCTTCACAATTGCTCAAACAGAAAGTAATGCCTGCTTCTCTAAGATTATGCAATTGATCCAGTCCATTCTTCACTGGGCTCTCATCATCTACAGACAATCCCCACAGTGTCAGGAGTTCAGGCAAGGAACCACAATCGGAATGCTTTGGCATGTCAAGACGGATGTGACTGAGATTGAGATGCCGCAAATGCTTCAATTTCCACATGGAGGTGGGTAAGTTATTTATGTTAGTGTGCTTCACATCTAGTGTCTCAAGATATGGCAAGTCACCTACGGACGAGGGAAGAGCATCCAAGAAAGTCCATCTTAATCCTAAGTATCTCAAGAGAAATAAATCACCAAGATTCTCAGGCAAACTTGGCTTATACACTCCTTCAAGGTCAAGCACCCTCAGCAATCCAAAGCCCTTAGTAATTATGTGACTTAGAAGGCTGCCTACTTCCTTGGCTGGGGTGTCTTTCCTCTGGAAATTGAATGATAAGTAAGAGCGAAGATGTTCAAGATGAGTAGCATCAGTATAAACATTCGTACTGCTCGCGTGCTCAACAAGCCTTCTAACATTCAAGAGAATTGAATCTTCTTTGCTAGATGTACTGCTGTGAACATGGAAAAGTCTGATGTTCTGGGCCTTGGGCAACAGATAGTCATGGAGAACACCTAGTAGCCGACATCTTCTGGGACTTCCATCAGACCTCAATTTGGATATCTGAATCAAGCTCCGCTTGACTAAATCATCAAAGTTTTCTTGTACCACATCCTCCGGGAATATACCTGGTTTGCAGTTTACAAATCCCTCTGAAAGCCACAATCGAAGCAGCCTCCTTACCGGAATGTCGTACTCTTTAGGGAATAGCACCAGGTAGAGTACACACAGTTTCAAATGGTAAGGCAGATTAGTATAGCTAAGGGATACAATGTCCTCCGTTTCCCAGCTTTTTTGACTCAACAGTATCTTTTGAAGATAGTCAAGGCGATTTTCACCGTTCTTGGTCGACAACATGCTGCCAAGAAGGACAGTATTAAGGGGGAGACCGCAGCAGACATTAAGAACTCGCTTCTTCAAATCTTGATGTTCCTTTCCTTCCTCCCAAGTATCCCAACCAGCTTTCTTCAAGAACAAGCTCCAGCTATATTTTTCGCTTAGCCTTTTCACATTGTGGATACTACTTAGCCTTTTCACATTATGGGGACAATTCGGAGGAGATACATAACACGTCGGATTAACAGTGGTAGTGATGAGAAGTAGTGTGCTTCCATTTTGACTGTCCAAGAAAGCAGATTTCAGCCTTTCCCACTTCTGAATATTCTGTACATCATCCAACACAATCAAGTAGTTTTTTCCATTTAAGCACTCCAAAAGTCTGGTTTGCAGCTGATCAAAAGTTAGATCCACAGAGTCCTTGGAATCCCCCACCTGTTTTAGCAAGTTCTGTAATACATCTGATTGTTTAGACTCTTTTGAAATGGTGACCCATGCACATCCAGAGTTAAAATGGTTTTTGATTTTCCTACTTCCGTATACTGCACGGGCCAAAGTAGTCTTGCCTGATCCCATCTTACCAGTAATTTGAACGATCAGGGCCCTTCCATCATCAGCTGTCTTGGTTAGTCTTTCCACTAATTCATGCACTTCTTGTCTAATGTTAAACATCTCCAGTTCTTCGTCATCATAAGAATTTGTATACATGAGTTTGGCTTGTGTTTCACGGTCTAAACTCAAAGACTTGTCGCTGATGCACCTCAGAGGTATATTTTTATACATGAACTTTGCTTGTTTTTCACGGTCTAATCTCAAAGACCTGTCGCTGAGGCACCTCATGAGTTGTTTTCTATCTTCCCCCAGTTCCTCTTCATCACACTCTCGGATCATAAGATACCTACGTCGTTCCATTGCACTTACAAATCTGACTTTTGATGAGTCTGCAGAATCCTCAGAGTTATGATCGTTAATATCTCCATATTCAGCTGCACCACCATTATGATCACCCATATAGGTGTTTGTTCCGTTGCTACATGCATGCTGTTCCCTATTACCTCTGGGATTTTTATCGATCATCCGTTCAATGTTTGAAGGGATTCTCTTCATCTTGCTTCTCAGGTTTTGGCCAGCCTTGAAGTTCTTGAAAACCGGGAAGTGCTTCATAAGGAAGCCCCCTTTCTTGTTCTGACGGGCAATGCCAAGGGCAAAAGACTCAACAGTGTCCTCAACATCATACAGACTTGTCAGACACTCTTCAGCCCTACTTTTGAATTCTTCACTGTTTCTTTGCTCCTCGTCTGTGTCAGCAATGTTGCGTTGCAGTTTTTCTAATGCTTCTACTATCACCTTTTTGTCCGTTATCTCGTCAGACAGCATATCATTGAGTTTCTCTATCACCACAGAAGCTACTACCTCCAGCTCCATTTGTCCACACAGATGCAAGGGGGTCAGAGTAACAGCAAATGTTACGAAGATCCAAACCTACAAAGTTGATCCGATGAAAATTGTTATAAAACCACTACAACTACATACCCAGTGCAATCCCACTTTGGCGAGGGTAGAGTGTACGCAGACCTTACCTCTACCTCAAAGGTAGAGAGGCTGTTTCCATTAGATCCTCGGCTGATGAAAAACAGTCAAAATTGTTGTAAGACCATGGACCTGACATTCACCTAAGACTAGTTTAAAGTAGTGAGCTAAAAAAAGACACTTTTTCCGTTGTTCTTCAGGATTGTTGTGTAAATTCACATTCAAATATAAACAAATGAAAGATGAAGTTGTCTCCATATAACCTATAAATCACTGGTTTGAGCCGTGGAAGCAGTCACTAATGCTTAAAGTAGAGTAGACTATCTACTTCTATGTTGCTCGGACTCCAAAATTATTGCCACACCCATGTGGGATCCTTTAAAACTTCACTACTTTTAGAGGATCCGACACAAACCTTCAATGTTTTTGAATAGTCCAAGCAACATAACTCTACATCACACCCCTTGGGATGCAACCCTTCTTGGAACTTTTCGAAAACATGAGATATTTTATGCATCAGGCTACGCTATCCGATGACAAAATATCAGGACAGAGATCTGAGCAACTCTAGAACATTAACCAAACCCATCTATCTATAAAATTTTATCATGAAACTTAGAATTCAAAACTAAGCCCTTCACCATACAACAACAACAACATACCTAGTAGAGTTCCAAAAAGTGAGATTTGGGAAGGGTAGAGTTCGCTCATATCTGACCTCTAGGTAGATAAGTTTTTTTCCGATAGACTCTCAGCTCAAGATAAAAACAACAAATAGTACCAGAACAATACTACAACAAAATAATACGATAATCAAACTAAGGAGCAAGAGTAATACTACGACTACTAGAATGGACAACTAGAGGAATACCCTAAGTCCTCTACCATATTAGTATAAAATTGGCTATAATTTTGGAATTAATACCCATAAAAGATTTTACATAAACATAAGAATGAGCAATCCAGTAGCCACAAATCTTAAAATTGTTCAACATCTACGATATATACAAAAAAAAAATAATAATAACAATTTGAACGATATATAAGCAGTATAATTTTCTACAATACACCAAATAAATAAGAAACATTATTATTTCTTTGAGAAGAAAAAAAAATACCTGTTTCAGCTCTGGGAAAAGACACCCACTTTGAGAATGTCTGACCACAAACACTGCCACTCTTTTTTTTTTTTATAATCGAAAAATTCTCGAGGGCTAATAACACATAATTTGAAAAAATAGTAACAATATATCTATAATGAATTTTTTTTTTTCGAAGATTAGTAACATATTATTCGAAATTCGATGAATGATGAGCTTGTAATAAAAATTATGGGAAATTGTAATAGTAATGTCCCTCACATTTCTTTGTAAGTGAGGGACATTACTTATATATAGTCAAAGTCAAGCAGATAAGGTGTAAAGTTTTCCGTACAACTTTTATTAGAAAAAAAAAATTTCATGCAAATAATTGGAGTCTCTTTTTTTATGTTAAATAATCTAAAAGTGTTTTTTTCATAATATTTATATATGATAATTTAGATAAATTTATAAAAAATATGGGTGGGAAAAATGGCACTAGGTTGCAGGGTAAGGGTGGAAAAAATATTATTCAAAACTTTTAACCAGTTGAACAGTCAAGTGGTTGAACGCCCCTTAGTTCTTGCATAAGCAATTTGCAGAAAATAAATGAAGTCTTTTCTTCGGAAATCCACTCCTTATTCAAAGTTCAAACCTAATGATCCCTAAGAAGTAGTGAAGAGTTCAACATAAGTTATATAATGTTTGATTTTATTAGATATGTATATGTTCTACGTGGCATAATATACATAAGGCGTCATGTAGGACACAAAATTATCGTGTAAGACACCACGTTGGACGAATGTGTACCTACTTATTCTATTTTATTCAAGTTTAATTGTCTATTTATACACACTTAAAATTAGATGAAATTTAAATTTTTAAGATCAATTCATATCTTAATTTTCTAAAAATAACAAATTTAATAACCACAAATTTTAAAGTTGACTGGACATAAAATGACTTTTGAATCCTATTTAATTTCCACCTACCAACTACCCAACAAATTAAAGAGACGTAGAAAAATTTGTGTTCTATAGGGAAAATGGCTTTTAGAAGAATATTCCATGATTTATTTATTTTTGGCATTACATAATGAAAAAAAATTCCACAATAAATAAGTAAATTACCAAACGAAAAAAAGAGAAAATTACATATATATATATATATATATATATATATATATATATATACAAAAAACAAAAAGTCTACAAAAAAAGCAGTCCA